>JAGVSQ010000257.1:0-45981 GCA_022683975.1 Rhyacophila evoluta
TCGCAAAAGGTCGGTATATCAAGATCAAACTTTTATAAAAAAATTAATAAATATTTTTAAAAATAAGTTTGAATTGTACTTTAAAAAACGACATTAACTCCGGGACGACCTAATTTAATATAAAATATAGGTTATGTATTTCGTTGTCATGGTGACTTCAACTAATAAATGTCAATCTAAAACTATTACTTACTTCTAAATGGTTGGGTTCCCTGATAATAATCAGCAACTTCATCCCAAGCCATATTCTTATAATTGGCTGAGGAAACTCCTTCAAAATCGTCAGCATTCGGCTTAATATTTCTAAAAAGAAATAATTCATTAATCAAAACATAATAAAGATGTTTTAAAACAATTTTGGATGTTTATAATAATTATGTTAATTTTTAACGAAATATATTTTTAAATCTATAATTAATCTAGATTTCAAATATAACTTCTTCTACAGCTTCTCTCTAACTGACTCGAACTTTTTCACTACTGTCTCGCCATAAATTATCATAGAAATATATTTGTAAATTTGGCTACATCGGTTTTTGTGTGGACAATTTATCATTTTCCATGATATTATATTTTCTCCCATGGTGGAATGAAGATAATCGACTGTGGAAAGAAAAAGGACGTAACCCTCAATTTTTCGATATAGATTTTATTCAATAATCAGAATTTATACAACTTAATACGCGTTATATCAAAAGGATGTAATCTGAAAATGCCATATTAGTGTCTAAATTTAGCTTTTAAATTTGAACAAAGGATGGCCTGTGCAATTATCCACCAGGAAAAGGGGCTTTCACCTAATCAATTTTATTGGTTTTTTCTTAAATAACTTATTCAATTAATATCATATTAAGTAAATAAAATACCAGTTTCAGTCTTCGTGCACTTCAAGGTTGTGCATATGTAATGTTTTAACTTAGGCGCAAAATCATTAAATAAACGTTTTTGTGCCACTTCAAATATTGTTGTATGTGGGTTACGTCCTTCTTCCTTTCCACAGACAATGTATTAACGATTTGGTTTACTAGAAACTGTTGTTCATCATTTGTTCAACCAATTGAATTATAGCTACAAAATTCAAACCTGGTATATAGCAAATTACACTTGTTAAACATTTGTTATCCACAAAACAAATGTGGGTAACAAACGTTTATATGGGTACATACGAGTATATTGTAAAATTAGCTTACAGCTTGGTCTATCTAAATCATGTAAATGACAACGTGTCGTTTTTCGACGCGTATTTCGTATGCTTAATTGCCATTTTCAAGTCGAATATGGGCATAATTATTAATAATAATCATTAAATACTATATTCGAAATATTTATATTATACTTTCACTCTTATATTATATTTTATTCAACCAGAAAACTTACATATAACATATTTCTAATTTTTGTAACATTTTCTTTCTCTTCAATACGTGGAATATGAACGATCCATTGCTTTGTATTTATTTTTTACTAAATAAGATTTAAATACTATTCAGTTGACCAAAAACACCATTGTCTTAATTTCATTTTGTTTCTTACCTTCTCTACGGCATGCAAATCTATGTGCTGATCCAAACGGAGGAAAACCCATCGGACCCGGAAGTGTGAACGTCCATAATAGAACTTTCATTTTGGCAATAATCTCACGAGATTTTAACAGACATAACGTTAACAACAAAAATGCAAGCACAGTCCACAGCCACAACATTTTAATTGAGAACAACTAACCACAGAACTGACAAAATGGATGACACTTCTTCGGGTTTTAATCCGTCAACAAATAGCAATCTGCAATGATTATTAAATATATTATACGATTCATAATTTAATTTGATACATCCTGATTAATATATGCAGTATCTTATATTGTGATTACTGGTTATAAGAATGTTTGTCTTTATAAAATCAATTTATTAAACACCACAGCAGTAAAAAATTAACCCTTTACTACACGGTGTCACATATATGCGACATTTGAAACTATTTCCATACAATAAGTTTCATTCATGTAAATTATCTTATATTATATTTTTTTGATGTTTGACATACTGTTTTACCATACAAATTACCAACGTAATTTGTATATTTCGAGAAATAAATGATTTTTAGTTAGACATTTAAAAAATCCGCACAATAATTATTATTTTTAAATGAAAACGAGTTTTAGGCTTATGTCTCTGATATTGTTTTACAATATCATGCATATTTTTAACCATCATTGATTAGTTTAATAAATAAAAGCAATACTTTTACAATATTTTAAAACTTAAAAACTCTGAAATGTTGATCTGAACTCTGTTTATATTTAAAATATCGCCTTGCTATATGATAACGCATATTTGTGACATTTGGATTTTATTGACAACCATGACTTTTAAAATATATATTATTGTTCTCTTTTTCACAAGCCATTTTAACACAAGAAAAAACATTTTTGAAAAATCACACCGTAAAGAATTATCACAGTACAGTTTATTACGTATTACGAAAACCTGAACGAAGGCTTTGAAATTAAGGATCAAGCCTGATAGAATGATCGACGAGGGGTGAGCAGAAAACCTTTTCATTATGTATAATTAAATAAAACATTAAGCACACAATGGAATTTGACACAATTAAAATATAATAACTGATTATTGTCATCACAATTATCACGTCGTTATTAATTATGAATACAAAAAAGAAACGTATTATATTTTAAGAGAGAGAAAAATAAAAATTGGCAAGAACAGAGTGCTTTGATGCCGGAGTTGATAGGTTTAAATCCAGATATGTAATCGTGCATAGAGATTTTTAATATCTCAAAATGCAGGATGTATTTATTGGTACGCAATAGTCTCAAAAAACGATCTATTAATTCGTCGATACACATGATATATATTCCGATAAAATGATATGCTTTATATTCGGATCAGGATATAGTTCAAATATCAGTTTGTGGCTAATAAAAGAATAAAAAAAACTAGGATGTATTCACTATTTAGACTTCTAAATGCAAATAAATGCAAGAAGATATTAGAAATTCTTTTTGCGATATCACACGGTATCTTTAAAATGTTTGTATCGGTAGTTTGAAAATAAATTCTATAAAGCGGGTGATTTTAATAAGTATTGTAGTTATCACAATAGACAGTAACTACTGTATTTTTTTTTTATATATCACATTGACAATAATTAAGGTGTACGTTTATATTTGGTAAAAAAAATCTTCGCTTTTTAATCGACTGATACTCAACTCCACTTTTTATGACAAACACGAGATAACTATTCGAAAAATGATCTTGGCAAATAAATATACACTATTATTATATAGCACTTTAGTAATTACAGGGATTGTAAATTCAATGCATCTGTTGTTCAACGGGTAGCGTGTTCTTGTGGATCGTTCTAAATAGTAAAACATCTGAATCTCGTGTTTAAAATTCTCACGTTTTTTGTGTGCATATATGAAAACCAACAAAAGAGCTTGCAAACATTATTTGAAAAACATTTCATCTTCATCATCAGCTTTCATTAATCCACATATGGATAACCGCAATTTCTAACTGTTTCAACTCCTATTTTCTCAGAGCTCAGCTGTTTTGTCGATTCAATTTTTGTAACGCAGTTTTACAGTTATAATGGTGTTACGATTTGTCCAATGAATACCAATTACGTAAAATGATAATACGATTTGATTCTTAATAATGGAAGGAACTGCTACAATTATTTAGTAAACTTATTAGTATCGCATTACTGATCAGCTCAATGTATCGGCACCACGGGCAGTTGCTCGAGACGCCATATACTTAGGGGCGCCGTCGTAGATCTTGTAAAAGAAAGTAAAAGTGAAAATAATAAATGAAAAATTGTTTTAATTCGACATTTTTAAGATGAAATAAAGAGTATCACTTTTAACACGTTGCCAAATCTGTAGTACAAATCCACGCAGAGTTTATTATTGTCATTGGCATTACTGGACGATACGCTTTTAAATAAAACTATTTTTTTCTTATGACTTTTTTTATCAATTATAATACTAAGGAGCGCGTAAATTGCACAGGGCGCCAGCAAACAGAGGACCGGCCCCGAAAATGATTCCTGTCTACTTTTGTGGTTGCGTAATTATTTTTATATAAGCGGATTTATACAAAAAAATAGAGGATGGAGCTTATAGACGTATTTATGAATGTTTATTATCACAGTCTTGACAAACGTGGCATAAAGGAAGTATTAATTTATCAATACAACTGATTAAACTAAAGAATTATAATTCATTGCGATTATTCTATAATTTTCAAACAGTCTTCCCGCGAAAATGCCTATTCAATGAATGATGGACAATTTTTAGTGACATGATATTGTAAAGATAAAAAAAATATTTCAAAAAGAAATAGTTTATTAGCCCTGTTGAAATTGTATATTATATAACAGCACTCGATGTTTTAGCAGTGCCGTAGTCAGTTTTGTTTAGGAATCATTTTCGTGTTTTAAATTAATTATCTTATAATTAATCATTAATTAAAGCCGAAATATGAATTCCTTGAAAAACAAAAATAGACATATTGATTATTTCATTGCTACCATTGATCCTACAAACTTTCAATTCGAAAACACACGCGCTTACCAAGTCGGCTAATGAGTTGACTTGTTAATACTTTGATGTATTAACAGTAAAACCTCGATATATTATATGGACTTCAATATAGACTTTGGATATATGTAACTGACAAAATATCGGTAGCGAAGCGAAAGTGCAAACATCGGAAAGTGGTTGGTAGTATTTGTTTAATGGCCAAGATGCAGACGTAGATTTATAATTTCCTGAATTCTGTAGCAATACAAAATAATGCTGGAGAAGAAGTAGCTGAAAAAAAGTTTTACACTGGTTTGAAGTGGATAGAAGTGATCCTGGGAATCATATCATGACTGATAGTGAAAAAAACAAATGACAGCTGATTATACAATAACAGCGTACTTTAAAGTAAAAACAAAAATTCATTCTTTTCTTGAATGTAAATAATAATAATAATAACATAAAACCGACTTTTACATAACGGACTTTGGCTTTAACGGATACAATTAGCCCATTATATCGAATTTCTACTGTACGTTAATATTTTCTTTAAGTCTGATAAACGAAATAACTATCGGCAATATATCTTAAATATTAATATCAAAAAATAGCTAATAAATTAAATTAATATACCATTTTCGCTCCCAACATGGATGGGTCTACACCGTGTGAAGATATCCATTCCGAAAGAGGAGTATATGGATCTCCGCAATGTGAAGACGCCTTGACCGATTATTTTTCAGGAGAATTGTTTGTCAGGCAATTACTCAACCCAATAGGCATCCAGTCCTGCACATTTTTTGGATTTTAAAAATCCGATAAATGGGGATTCGAACCCGCATTCCCCGGATCGCTAGGCGCACATGCTACCAACTACGCTACCGTGGAGACAAAAATAGCTATAATAATAAAACTGTGCATGTATTATTCTTCTTATCGATGTAGTCCCTAAGTAAGCGCGCACAATTTGGTGTCGGAAATTGCAAACTAAAATCCCATAACTGCATGCGGTTTTTTTTAATTAACAGATGCAAGACTGAGTGATTAATACATCAAACAATTGACTGAAAACCATTTCATGTGAAAAAACCTGTAGATATGTCTTCGAGAGATCTGTTTGCTCTACTTTCGGAACGAATATAGTAATTTAAGTATATATTGCTGCACTTCAATGGTGTGTTTTAGTGTTAAATTGCCTTGACACGCTGGACTTCCCTTAAGATATACACGCAATATGAATAACCGGTTCAACACATTAATCATTCAAGTTTGTCGTTACATTGAAGAAAATATATGTTAAATAACTCTGTGGTTGACCCACTCTCAAGTATCACAATGTCATTGCCGCACCGAGGGTAGAAGGCGCGCTTGTTCGAAAAGTTCTTTAATCATCTATTCAAATATTTCACTGTATATTAACTTTAATTTTAGGTTTATGTCTCTTTTCCCGTATCAGTAAATATAATAAACAATAATTTACAATAGTTTTGTTCTTCTTCCACCATATCCGCTCCCTATATGGAGCATATGGCTGTCACAACGCGCCTTCATAAATCGCTGTCAGCAGTCTTGCATCCTCCCAGATCACACCAGCTTCCATCAGTTTCAACGAGTACGTCCTATGGTCGGTTCAGGGTTCAAGATTTCTGGAGGCATCCACAGTACGTACCCCAGCCAGTTTCAACACCACTGCATAACAGGGGGTGTCTCGTCTGATCCCTTATATCAGTGTTCTTAATGAATACATACCAGGATCTTCCCCTGGAAACTGGTATTCTTACAACGGTTAGTTATGTTAAAATCGTAATCAACATTTATAATAATAACTATTTTCCTATTGAATCCGAAAAATTGACCGTTTCAGTCAGCCCTGCACCGTGGGTAAGAGGCGACCTTGGGGGAAAAAGTTTTATACATACGTATCTCATACATCTATGATATACTTGTTTAAATTATGCCAATATTTTTAATTGTGCATTCCACGTAGAAATTACTGGAGAATTCATTTTTTCATTTTTCTTATAAAAAGGCGTCATTTTGTACGGTATGCAGCGAGGCTCTCCATAATGTGATATACTATCAAAGGCGTATGTTACCATAAACATTATAGTAAATTGTCGACCATAGAGAAAAAAATAACATTTATATGTTCAAAATGCATGCCTAATGGGTTGAGTAATTTAAATATATAAAATAAGTCCTCAAACTTCCCAGATCCATGTAAATGAAATCAAATGAAATGTTCTAGATAAATAGTGCGCATTACTAATAAAATAAACTCGTTTATAATTGCCCTATCATTGAATCTTGAACTTTTCTATTCGAAGGTGTATTATGAAAACTTTATGTTTATAATTGTACATAGTATATTCGTATAATTAATGAAATGATGCATTACGTCATAGGTTATGATTGCTGTACGTGTTATATAATTATGAGAAATCCTACAAATTAGCATGAGTTTGCATTAAAAATAACAAACTATTAAATGTGTTCATTCTCACACCCGGTTTTAATCAGGCATATCCTAAAGCCAGGGCCTAATTAACACTCTTAGTTTCCCTGAGCACTTCCGAATGTTGGTGCCTCCTTATCTTGTAATATACAAAAAACAGTAATAAGCCATACAATTATATTTTAACTATCGAAAATTCTAAATTAAACAAAAATTTCTGAGTGATTCCATTTTATTTATGGCATAATATTTTCTCCTACATTTTTCCTTGAAATGTCTTTGATCAGATATTTATAATCAATCTTACTAAAACATCTGCTTCTATACATAATAGAGATAAGGCATCCAGCCTGTCTTGTTGCATAGTTGTTCTGAAAAGATTTTTGATATGTTTATTATATAATATATAGCTGAAAAAATGAGCGCTCCGCTTAACAGTTTGTGAATGACATTTTCTACATTTAGAAAGGCACACTCAATATTGTATTTTTTTACAAGATACGATAAAACTGCATTTTTCTCAGTTTAACATTCAGTGGACTCAACGTCGTTTGATATCAGTCAACACATTCGTCGGTTATGAAATTTCTCGACGAAGAATTCGGTCAATAAACAATCTCTAAGCAATGAGTTGCTGGAAAACAAATTGTGAATGAAAAATTATCGACAGTAAATGTTATCTAGGTTGGATATGTTTTATTTTACAAAATATAGGCACACTTTAAATAAACGAAAAGGTAATTTTATTTGTTCATTTTTTGCTTACAGATAAACTAATTCTTATCAACCCAAACATTTATTATTTTGACAGGTTGGAAAATATTGTTTAAAAATAAAATTTGAATTTAGAATAGGAACAAACTGTCTCATTAGTTAAACAATGGCACGGGCGTAGTCATAACCAATTTTGCATTTATTTTCTTTTTAAACATATTGCAGTTGTTGGAACATAATCCATTTCAAATAATAGTCCATTATTATTATTGTTATAGAAATATATTGTGCGGAAAACTGAGACAATGGCAAGGATAACCCGAAGATAATAATATATTTGCGGGGCAGTAGGATGTCTGGAATAATACCGTTGGTTTGATTACCAGATGAGAGTTAATATATGACCATAGCTATTTATAAGATTCTCAATTAACTCTTTGGGGCGTCTTGGTATTAAATGTGTCCTACTTTTATGATACTTAGGATGCATTTGCGTTATTTTTGAGCCACCTCAAAAACATTAAACTGCAGATGCACAGCCTGAAATTTATGCCACACGCTTAAATTAATTAGCTCATTCGTTGAGCTGCGTCGTCCTAATTCGATTTTTGGTGTGAGCGTGTAAGTTATATAGCATTTTTTTTTTTATATTTTTGAATAAAAAAATTCTGTGCAACTGGATAATTTTTTTCACCAAAAATCCTGTGGCTCAAAGAGAATGAACGCTCAATTCATAAATACCTTTTAAATATTGCCCACCCCGGTAGATCCGGGGAATGCGGGTTCAATTCCCTATCTGTTGGGTTTTTTTTAAAAATCCAAAAATTCAGGACTGGATGCCCATTGGGTTGAGCAATTGTCAGAGAAACAAATCTCATGAAAAACAATCTGTCAAGACGTCTTCACATTGCGGAGATCCATATGCTCCACTTTGGGAGCGAACATGGTATAATATATATATATTCGCGACTGAAAGTAAAAACGGTACTTATAAAGTTGAATGAAAGTCTTAGCATGTCACTATTGAATTAAATTATAATTGACATAACATAACAAATGAGAGAACTGGGCATTTGATTATCTGGTTGATTGCTAAGCACGAGAAATGTGCTGGAGATTGAGAGCTAAAAGAACCAGAACCACACCATGAGTAAGAGGCGTTCTTGTACTAAAAGTTTTTTAAATCATCTGTTTATAAATTTTCAGTGATTTTGCTGAACCTTATAGCTATTTTCTATGTATGTATTTATAGTATATTTATTTTAATTGAGGGGGTATTTCCAACTTATTCCGGTATGTCAAAATTTGAAAGAGAACGTTTTGAACGACATGACTGTTTCGAAAGATTATTTTTCACGAGAATTGGTTGTCAGACAATTACTCAATCCATTAATTTAATAATAAAAAATATTGCATTTTCGGATTATTTTTAATCCGGCAGATGTGGGAATTGAATCCGCATTCCCCGAACGCGAGGCGCGCATGATAATTTCTTCACTACCGGGGCCTAATATATATGAAAACTTTTAATCAGTATAATATACACAGTGGATATAGCTAATGTAATATAACATATTGCACACACATGTGTATATTTTCGTTCAATTATTTACAATCGTACACCCCTGACATTCTTTTGAGCGTTTCCATATTATTAAAAATTATGAAAAAGTATAAATTGTGAAAATTCAAATGAAATTTTGCAATCTGCAGTGAACACAACCGAAATGTATTTTTTCAAATTAATTTTACTCCCGTTGACAATTTTGGCCATCAACAAAATGGCGTGTGAGACAAAAACAGCTGATTTTCTACTCACGGTAAGTATAAGTGACTCGATTTATTTTTTTTCATTTATTTAAATCTCATATTTAAATTCTCTTGATCTAATACTCACTTATATAGTCAGCAGTAGCTATAACCCTACGCTGTGGACTAAAGTTTGAAATCTACAACTGAATCAAAAAAGATATTTTCTTTCATATTGCACATTATAAATCCATACTCTATACTCATATCTATCAAAGTTTTCTCTTATTTATTGACGCTGCATTGCAGGGTGTGATTTCACTCGTATATTAATTAGTTCCTTCCACTGATTTATATCACTGCTACAATAGTTTGTCTATATTACCGGCATTCCTGTAATCTTCTTCTTCTGATTTACGCAGTCCACTCTTTTCTCATCTATCAGGATTTGTGTTGTAATATTGTTTGCATTGTGACTAACGTGTTTTGTCTTCGCAAATTGAAGAATAGCCATATTTGCTGATGGGTCATATAGCTCAATTTTATTCCGTATGTTCATGCAGCTGTCAACAAACTCTTGCAAACGTTTATTTTATTATATATGCACTGTAGAAATTGATTAGGAAAAAAGAGAGTACGAATGCTATTGGTTATTTGACAATTTAATATCATTTTCTATAACTTCGACATCTATTATTCACATTAAAACGTTGTATTACATTTATAGAACTACACTGGACATTTTGTTAATGTTGAAAATCCCAAATTAAATGCTACAAGTTTACTTTATTACATCGAAGAAAAGTTGTCAGAACTTAAAGAAGAATACAACAATGAAAGTTACTCCAATATACCCAAATCTATCAACGAACAAAATCGACAAAGTTCATCAAAGAATATTTTTGATGACAATCCACGCTGGAAAGATAACGGTTTAAATATTTTGTACTGGAGAAAAGATCCTAATAATAAGATTGTTAATGTTACATCGTTTAATAATTTGACATCTAATAAAACAGAAGAACCAAGGATGCCGAGGAAGTCCCGTCAGAAGAGAGCCTGGAATTTGGTAGACGACTTAATTTACTCTGTGAGACAATTGGTGGATACGATTGGGTTAGGAGATAACGTCCCTTGTAATTGCGGGAAGAATAATGGAACAAATTATAATGTCTAATAATAACGTATTTTTTATTGTTGTGCTCTGTTAAATATAAAATAAAGCATTTTTATATCACTTTTCACGTGACCTTTTAATCTATCATTTTTTTGTTTTCTTATTTCTAACCTTTCGATTTTTCAGATAAATAAACTGATAGCCTAAACCTTTAACTAATGTACCTCACATTCAACTATGTAATATTGATAATTAATGATTCAGTTGTAACCGAACGAAAAAACAAGTGTCCTTTTTTTCGCTTAAATTTTCGTGATTTGTAGGTTACGATTTTCCATTCACTTTGTGAAACATTTTATTTAAGCCAATGTTATTTTTTGAGTTTTGTTTTTCTAAATATAAAACTTTAATGTTGTTTATCATTTTCATCATTGTGGAAAGCTGTTGAAGTTAGAAACAGAATAAAACTTCTTCATTCTACTCAACCTAAAGAAACGTCTTGTCACCACGCTACTTTTAAACAGCTTATTTTTCACACCTTCCATAAACTGTTTTACTCGTTTAATAAACGCACGTTTGTAAATTGAACATAGTTATGCAGAAAGCCGCCAATCCACATAAACCACAAACGAAGAAATGAGCACCTATGTAACTTATGTGTGAAGACAGTCTATTAAAACCCAAAAGTTCTACACACACCAGTCTCAAATTGATTATATTTATAAATATAAACACATCAATAATTTTATTTAACTTTAAATGAGATATATGTGACAGTTTGATACGTTTATGTTTCATTATTTTAATGTAGTGCGGTCGTTTTATGCATATCAATAGTGGTATATTCTGCAATCGTAGCTCATTTGTAGGAGTTTTGTATCAAAGAAGTGTAGCTAATTTATAGAGAACGTAAAACAACGTGTTATATTTATGATTAACGTGAGAAATTATTTGTAACAATTATGGGTACTCTGCATTCTTTACAAATACGCTTAACTGATATTACCAGTTTTTCTTTCACATCGGTTCAGTAAATGACAAAACGATGGACATAAGTTAACAACACCAATCATACATTTATTAAATGTTCAGGAGCACCAAAAAACCTTTCTAATTATTCAAAGTGAAATACACTTTTTTAAAATGAAAATCTACATTACTTCAAGTCGAAGTGTGTTTGATTTTCATTAATCTCCCAATACTTGTAATGTTTTTATGTCTTTCTAAACAATTTAACACATAATATATGATAAATGTTGTCAGTTTATGGCCATCAAAATTTGACTCGTCCTGAAACGCTTTTTTTTATTATCGGCTGACGTTTTCTGTATAGTTACACTCATTTTGGATAGCATGAAATCAAAAGACAAAGATTGGTCGTGTTTGGTGCTTTTTATTAATCATTTTCACATAATGATATTAGAATATTAGATAATAACTTGTTAGTACATTTTTTGACAGTTAATAGCTTACACGAGAAGATGCGTTAAAATATAAGATAGCTCATTTTCAATATCGCCAAAGCTTCTTCAAATTGATATGTTAAATTTATTGTTCTGTGTTGCTTATAGACAATACTTATCACTAAAAATCATAAAGTATACGAAAATAATAAAAAAAAGAAGTAACAATTTAAATAAAATATTGTATTATGAACACTCGCAAATTATTTATGGCACGTGTAATAGTGATAATTGTAAAACGACAAATAATTGATATTATTTTTGTTGTAAATAAAAATGCATTGTGAAAAAAACAGAATATATCGAGTTCGTTTATTTGGGGTCCGATTTTTCACCTGTGTATAAAAGCCCAGATCTATTTAATTTAAAAAACGAGATCGTATGTTAATATTTTTTTCACTTAAGGATTGCTATAGCTAGCTATTTAGGACTATGGCAGGGGGCAGATCTGTTAATCAGACATATCTATCGAGAACATATTCTCTCCAGTTAGTTACCCTCAGTAATCCTTAGGGTCCAAGTATTTTTTTATAAAATAATTTCTGTTATATACTTGCCAATCTTTAGATGTCCCCATAACAGTAACGTTGTATGCCCAATTTTGTTTATAATATTTGAAACCATTTTGCATATGCACGGAATATCGAATGAAAAAATGTTCAAATTAATTATAATAATTCATCACTCAATAATGCACACGAATTAACCTATCATTAATGAAATATTTTGCTGAAAGTTGCAGTGGAGGCTTTTGCTTGATTATAAAGAAATATTTAATAAGCACCAGATATTTTGCGACACGCGTTTCGATAGTAAACATTATTAAAATTTAGCCATTATCTCAACAAAACTTGTACAAGTTGCAATCTGCACTTGGCAGTATGTAGACTGTCTTCCTCACAATATTCAAAAATTAAAAAACCAAATTAAAAATACTCATGAAAAAATCATAATGAAATATATTTACACACCCACAAATACAAGCAATGATGACTTTGTCATTTTTTTTTATATTTTTTCGCCAAAAAACTAAACTAAATGCACGTACATATTTGCAATATAATTATAGTATTAATAAGTGACTAAATTCAAAGATCACACGAGCGATGATGTTTTTAAAAGAATATCGGCTTAAAAAAATACAAATGAGCTATTTTATGACTATGGACAGAATTACAGATGTAAAATAATTAAAGTAAAACATTTAATATTTATATATTCTAAGAAAAGGTTTGCCAAATATAATATATAATAAAGATGACATCCTTACATAAATATATCACTACTGGCGCAAATATACATGATCAGAATTAGCACCCCAATTATCCGGGGCTCATTTATCTTTGTGTTATATTAATAGTGATCCTTTGTAGTGTTTTTCAATCCCAAAAAACATTTTTTTTAATAGTAAAACATACAAGACTTGAAAAATTATTCTATAGTTTTCGGTATTGAAATATTTTTCGGTGTGTCATAGACTATCTTACGAGTTATTTTTTTTCAGTTGAGCTCTACAAGAATGCTTAAATGAAATAGAATGCTTAAAATAAAAACTGGTTTTTTAAATAATAATGGACACCAATAAGATGATTGATCGGTACTCTGTTGATTTATTTGAAAGACAAAACATATAATATATTATCATAAGATTTACTTAACACCTTGTTCTACAGTTACGTGATTAATTCGTTCAAAATATTTTCACGTGTGCCAAAAATCTCGTTATTCGATTAATACGTCTGTTGACTGAAACACGCGTGTTGCAAAATTATGTACGCTCCTTCACAGAATTAGAATGTTAATGTTTCACATTTACAATACGAAATGGTTTACAATGTCGAGACTGCATCGATGGTTATAGATATGAAGGTTTGGACTTAACGTATAAAAGGAAAATAACCTTTAAGTATCGGAACAAAAAGACTCCAACAAAGGTATTTCACTAAGTTTACTTTTTGAGTTTACACAGTGGACAGTAATTGTGTTATATTGTAAATATCCACAGCTCTCACAGAGTACCATGAACAACTCTGATAAGCAGTCATCAATCTCCGGGCCAGCTTCCTTAGAGAGGCGAATACGGATCTATTTATAATACAAAACATTAAGTTGTCTTACCGGAAAAAATGCTTTGATTCAGGACGCTAAAATCAGTGTTATCAAGTCAGAAATGAGCCCGAATAACTTTGGGAGACATCTATAATATATAAGTAACCAAACAGTAGAATTTCTGCCTATGTTTTTCACATACACTTAATCGTAATATAAATCAATGATTGAAGCGAACAGATTGCAGTTACTCAAGTAATAAATGACACGCAACTTACTATACATTAGACCCAATTTTCTATGAAGATATTAAATATCTGCGTACATACTGAGTTGTGTAACATTAATAATAATTTAGTGAAGTTGTGTTTTATAAAAATTCGTAGTATATATAATTTAATAAATCCTGATTGAAAAAACACAAATATGTTTCAAAAACAGACAACTAAAGAGGACGTCTTCCATATTTTTTTACAATTTCCTTCAGCAACATTTCGAGTATAACATCAAAATTTAACAGAAGAAACTATATAAATATAATGCGACTAAGTCTTTATAAGATCAAAAGTTACTAAAACTCTATATCAATCAACGTAATATGTTATAAATATTATTTATTCGTTATTTTTGCAAAACAAAGCAAAAATATTTTCGTTAAATCTATATTACTCTCTAATTGATAAAAATGTGAAACTTAATTATAAAACTTACAATTCTTAATGGTAATATAATATATACACTTAGAAATCTAAATAGTATATTTTAATATGTGTATAATAATTATTTTATAGTTTTTTTTGTTGTTGTTATAAATGCAATATATATCTTAATCTGCGGTTAGCATATTATTGTATAATATATAAAATTAACAAACCATTTACTCGCATCGTGACGACTTTATAGTATTTAACAGATGAGAGACAAACTGATGGTTTTCCTTGGAAATTTATTAAAATAATATTATCTTCTACTTAATACAGCATTTACAGAAAGTATATCGGGAAAGTATTTAGCTAAAATATGTTATAGTCACCCTTTAGTATAGTGTTTTTAATGATTGTTCTATGAGTTAAAATAGCGATGTTTGAAGGTTTAGTTAACCAATAAAATTTACTATTTAAATAATTAAATAAAAAAAGGTTAACTACAGATCATGAATATGTTTAAAACACGTTTGACATTTTCTCTTTATTTACATTACTTATTAACCTCTAACACTAATGTCGACAATTTCAGAAAGTTTAATCTATCTTGTAATGAATTGAGACAGCTTCTAGTATATTCGATTGTTATCTTATTGATTATTACGCAATGTTAATTGTCAGAAATAGCATGAACATCTTTTTATTAAAGGTTCAAAATGAAGATGACAACTTTTATATATTTTTTTTGTATTTTAATATTGCCATTACAATAAAAAATATTACAAATAATAGTGATAAGCATACAATTGAGGATGTAAAAACCAAAAACGCCCCTGATTACCAAAATCATATCGCGGTAAATTAAATAAACTTGATACAGATATTCTAAATACTTATTCGGATACTTTCATATGAGTACGTGAGCTTAACTGAACTATTGTACATATATAATTCGATATAAGTGAGTTATTTTAATAATTGTGATATAGACAGTGACGTTTCTGTTGTTCACCCCCTCAATTCTTAATCAAATACTTTCAACATACTTTATGAATCGAAAACAGCTATCAAACAATTGTTTTAAATTGATACAATTGTTCAACAGTTTTAAAATGGAGTCACACTAAGCAAATACCAAATTAATTAATAAACTAGAAGACAAATGATGTTATTGCAGATATTATTTCACATAAACATACCCGGAAAAGAGTCATTGCAATTTTATCGAACTTTCAAAATGACGAATGTGTGTGACTTTCAATAATTGCAGATGGAAAAATGTTTTTGACAAAGATTTTTTTCTTAAAAATATATTTTAATATATTATTTAGTATAATATAACATATGCGTATATATTCATGAAATCGTTACGACGCGAGTACACTTGGTTCTATTACATTCTATAGTGTAAAAAATTAGCTTATAACAATACAGTTAAGTGTTTATTATAAAGTACATACAGTACCGTAGCTCTTTTTCACAAAGGTTTAGCACACAAACAAAAAAGCTACGGGTGTAATAAAATAAATGATCTTTTCCAATCACGTTATCTTATCATAGAAAAAAAATCGATGGCTCATTTAGCGTAAGGGCAATTCGAACGAAACTACGTATGTACCGCATTGCACGTGTTGGCGATCAATTATCACATGACGTGGAAAACAGCAGAAAATCACACACGTAAACTGAATTGTAAGTACATATGACGATAGATTGAAGAACAAAAATACCCGCAGAAAAGTTGTGGGCAAGAAGCTGGGATTCCCGAAAAATTTTAACCCTCCAAACTACAAAAAAGAGCCACGGAAAAGATGTTTAAAGATTTGAATGAATATAATCTAGCACAATTGCTTAATTTGTGAGAATAATGTTGTTTGATAGATTGTAATACACTTGCCTCGGATATAGTATGAGAAAAATAGTGTTTCTATCTGTACTACGTTTGATAATGAGTGTGGTAGCGGCTTTAATTATTATAGTATACTGTAATATATATATCTGGTTTGACGATTTTAAAAGATTCTGATCTCCAAAAATTGTCAAAGTATTTTTTTTAAATACCATGTTTGCTCCAAAAGTTAAGAATATCCACTACGAAAGTGGAGTGTATGGATCTACGCAATGTGAAGACATGTCTTGAAAGATTATTTTTCATGACAGTTGTTCAACTCAATCGGCTTGGATTTTCGGATTTTTTAAAATTCGACAGATGTGGAAATCGGACCCACATTTTCGGATCGCAAGGTGCGCACGCTTACCTCTATGTAACCGGGGGAGACTTTTATTTCGGAAATATTATATTATCAGAGTCATGTAAGTCAAAAATAATATAAAAACTTATGTAATTATAAATGAAAAAATGTGCGAAAAAAAAATTGGTTGAAATCGTGAGCTTTTAAGCAATAAGTGAAAAAACTCGGTCTGGGGCTATTTCTTCTTTTAAAGACCTTAAAGATTTCAACCTGTAATGCGGTACATATGTAGTCAAGTTCCTTTTTTTAACTTGACTCTCAGCAAGCGACAGTGAGGTATAACCGTCCACAAAAATGAAGCCACGTAACCATAATAACAAATGGAAAAAATGCCTTACAAACATTGATTAGGGATACTTTATCCAGAACATATTAAATTATGCACATATGTCGTACCCTCAAGGAAAAACTTACCAAATTACAAAATTTCAATTGGGAGATATGCTTATTTGAAGTGATTTTGTATGGTTGACATTCATTTGGTTGTTAGTGATCTTTTTTGGAAATCTCAAAATTGCAATATTGTCATTATTCCTAGAGTTTTATAAATAAAACTTAATTGGTGACTTTTTCCTTGAGAATATAGATAATTTCTTAATTTAAATCAGGGTTTCAAGTAGAAAAAAATCTATAAATTAAAACACAATTGACAATATAGCCCATAAAAATATGTTGATATAACAGTTTGACCAGTAACAGCAAATAAAACACAACATAGGACAAAATAAAATAAATATGAAAAAGTTTTTTATTGTTAATCTATTTATATTCCATATCAATAGTTAATCGATACATTGTGTCATAAAACATTAATAAAAAATTCTTTACCTTGCATTCATCGATTAGTGTTATCGAGAGGTATGTCAGAAATGGATGCATCACTAGACAACTTATAATATATATACCAACAATGTAAAATGTAATATAATATAAATTGCGACGTACTCTTTACATTATTTACTTCACATCTAATAATATCAATTAATTAATTATACGATTATAGTATATAGCTCACAGTGTAAAAAAATGTTAATTGTTCACCAGTGTTAATATAGCCTATACATTTGCAATAACATCTTATTATTTTCCATAATGTCTATCTAGCAATAAATATTTATTTTTTTCTCTTACCCGATTCTGCCACCCCTAGTCATTTGGTTCGTTTTCCTATAAATATTCTTACAAAATGGATATGACAGTTTTTGACGATTTTTTTTTTAATAATAGAAAATGACATGGACATTGTATTGTCAGTTGATGACTTAAACTGATAATCTTTTCTTTCCACACGTGTGTTTTAAATAAAGTGCTTATTATTTTTATAATAGGCACTATAAGCAAATAAAATGCTCACTTATTCGCATACACACAAACGCGTACACACACATAGATATACTGATTAAATCAGTATGTTACTTTGCATTAAATTTGGTGAATTGTGTGGCTGGCTTAAACTTTGGTGTTTGAATTATGTCGCCATGATCAGCTGGTGTGGCTGACTGGAAAGCATCGACATAGGATAGAGAAGACTCTTACAAGAAACTTAAGGATCATAGTTTCAATTTAATTTTTACGTAGATACACCAGATAAATTAAAAAATATTTTGTTTTATGAAAACTGTCAAATCCACAGTAATTTATTTTCATACATTCTATTCTTAAATAATTATAAGCTTTAAATTAAAATCATTCATTCTTCATGTCGGGTAGGTGCAAAATGATGGATTAGGTTAAGTTAGGTTAGGTTATAATTCTACAGAACTAAAATGCTGGAAAACGTATCAAATAATTTTATACTACCATGGGCATTAAATATGACAAAATATCATCAAAGGTATGATAGAACTGTCTCTAGATTCTCGGAGATTGTTTTAACCGGAGGTCGTGATTAGGATGATGATGAGATTACGTGTACTATTTTCTGAATTATTGATCATTTTTGCATATTGGATGATATAGTACTCAGTTTTTAGGAGGCGAGTTCAAACTCTACCATTACATGGTGGCATTTAATTTCTTTGGCCTGGACTGAATGACCAATTAGCTGAAACGCTTGGTCGACAAACAATTCTTGTGAAAAATTATCTGCGGAGTCAATTAATCCGATAAAATCAGGCTTGATCGATAGAGATATCTATGATCTACATTAAGAGCGGATATAGGTACATGTACGACCATTTTACCGTTTGGCCACTGCGATGTTTTTCATAATCTTAAAATCACATCAAGAAATAAAATAATAATTTAAAACGTAATTTAAGAAAACGTAGTGTTGATCATTGCAAATACAATTTTTCGAATTTATTTTGCGTGATAATTATAAAAAAAATGACGTAAAACGAGTGTTGTTAGCATTTCTTGCTGTTAAAACGAACAACGATATATGGCTACATAACTTTCATAGGGTTGAATATTAAAAAAATATCACTAATTAATTTGAAAATTGGAACAGTGTCAATTTAGAATAAATATTTGAATATACATTGGAAACAAAAGAAGAGTTATTCTCAATTTCAATACGATTTATATTTTTTTCATGATTTATATGTTTATATAAATACTGTTGACTTGTTTACATTTGATTTGTAAAATGGCGATACAAGTAACCTCTCGATAATTACGATTCATTTGAATTCACCTTGTCTCATTTGACCTTTACGAATTAAAACCGTATTTTTCCGAAGGTCAAAAACATCGCTGCTGTAATCGCGGAAAATCGATTTCCATTAATTGTACACTACAGTTGATACTCGATTTATCGGGGTCCGATTAGCCGGGTGGTCGTTTCCTTGCAAGACAGAGAACGGAATTCTCAATCATCATCGCAATCAAAATAAAGATGCAACCTGGATAATGTTTTAAAACAATCGTATTTAAGGTTGTTATACTTTTTAGAATTTTGAAAATATGATAATCATTAATGTAAGATATTTGCCGATGCTATATTGAAAAGGTAACTAAAGATTGGTTAGTATTTAGGATTGGAAAAAAATGAAAATATATTAAACGAAATTTCCAGCTGTTATTTTGCTTATGGTGTTGTATCCGTAGAATATCATTCATCAAAGCATTTTTTTATTATTATTAAATTCACTCGAAAATAATATTTCTTTTAAGCGGTGCACTATGTGGGCATAACATATAATATTGGATCGAAGAAAAACACAAAGCACACACACTCTTTCTCGCGCACACATTGCTACCTAAGCAGGCGTACGATTAATATTTTTTATATTTATATATTTTGAAGTAACTAAACAATCGTTTTCGATCACAAAATATAAATTTCGAAAAACCGCGCTCGTATTAAGCTGCTGCGGTTTCTTCTTCCTGCGTCGCCCGACGTGGCGTCATCTAAATCTCGATCTTTTCTCATTTTTTGTTACAATTCCTTCTCTTCCGACACCTGCAATTAGAAAAATACTTCAAAATCATCTAACTAAACATCTAAAAAAACAAAACATGTTTGTATATACAGAATGATAATAGTATCCCAATAACTAATTTACAAAGTCCATTTTAAAAATAAATAAATAAATTGTTCTATCTTTAAATTATCTCTATTTGATTTAAATCAAAATTAATAAATTATTGTGTGTCCCTTGGTCAATAAATTATATTTATAATATATTTTTGTCTTTTTTTTACTGGTCTCTTGAAATATATTTTTACCGGTTACAGGCCGAGGACGGTTAATTTCATTTTCATTATGGGGCTATTTTGTTTGTGATGGAACGTACCCTGCGTTAGCTGTCAAGATGAAGTGATGCGACGACCATTGTATGGCAGATCGGCCAGGTTGTTGCATCTACAGGTCTCGTGTAGTAACGAGAGCGCAGGAAGCAGGCGAGAAGGACGGAAAGTAGAGTCGCAATGCTGAGGGTGTTCAGGGTGGGAGAGGAGTTGCAGGCGTCCGCGTCGTTGCAGCTCTGCAGACAGCCGTGGACGTAACTGTAAAAGCGGACAATTATAACACAATGATGTGGAATCCAGAGAAAACAACTTATTACATACCCATCTAAAACGTTGCCCACTCCAAATGCTTTTTAATAACGGCCATTTAAACATGGCGTGTTATTTTTCAATAGAAACTGTTCTAGCGCACATTAAACGAAATAATTTACGAATGTTGTCTCCCTGGTAGCATAGAGATTAGCATGCGCGTCTCGCATCCGGAAAACGCAAGTCCAATTCTCACACCCGCCAGATTTAAAAAAAATGTAGAACTGGATGTCCATTTGGTTGAGCAACTGTCTAACAACCAAAATAGAAATTCCGTAAAAAAGTAGTATGTTAAGACATGTCTTCCCATTGCGGAGATCTATCTACTCCACCTTCTTTTTTCTATGTGCGGATATCTTTACACTGTGTAGATCCATATGATCTAATGTCGGAGCGAATATGGTAAAAAAAAACTTCTATTTCTATCATATCACAATCTTTACGTGTATAAACAATTTAAAAAATATCAAATTGTACAACAGAGCCTAAGAAAAAACATTTATAAAGACATCGAAGACGAAAAAGGACGGGCTTCCATGATGTGCCTATCTAAATATTCTAAAACTACATGGAAAACGCTGAATTAAAATAGTTAATAAACAAATACCGGTCATCGTAGTAGAATCGTCCGCAATGTGACATCCTGATGATTTCCGTATCCGTGGTGAGAGTGCCGCTGTCCAAAGCGCATCCTCGCACCGTTATCCTTTCACCAGTGTCATCTGGAAACCATCAAACATTTCAAGAATTTCTTAGTCTAGTTAAATAAATAATAAACATATGGTATAAACGGAACTTTCTAACGCCTTACATGCGAAAAATATGACACGTTAATTCAAATTTTGTTCAAGAATGTATCATTTTTATAAAAGCGGATAATTTGTTTTATTTAATCATTATACATTTCAGTTTTTAACGTAATGTTCTTCAATCAAGCCTTGGGCAGAATATGATTTTGTGCAAAAGGTTTTTAGAATCACTTATTACTATTTTCACAGATTTATAATATTAATATATTATTTTTATGACCCATTTCTAATTATTTTATAAAAATATCTAATATTTTTGTTTACAATAATAGCATACTTGTTTAAAATCTTAACGAATTTATTTCATTTTAAAAGGCACCCACCATGTCCAAGCGTCTTGTCCGGTGCAAATCTGGCCACCAGAACGATGCGGCCCTGATACTCTGGTACCTTCATAATATTTACCTTTACGCTTAGTTAATTTTATAAAATCCACCTCTTGTTGATTTCAAAATTTTAAAGATATCGATTACATCTCCAGAAGTGTTTCTACATTATGCAGATTGAAAGGGAAGAACTTCTTTAACAGGTCTAACAATCCGAGTATTAGCTGGCCTTTCTAACTAGAACAATTGTTTGCTTACAAACAAAACATTTTAGCCTAATAGCAACCTCGAAGACCTTTTTTCATCGACGCACTCATGTACCTCGGTTGTCCGAAAAGTTTGGAGATCAACCGAAGAAACCTTTTACCAACCGTCATCGACCCAACTCACCGCTGAAAACCCAGAAACGGTTTCGCATGAAAACGCAAGATCACATTGTTGTTGCAGTGATATGACGTACGACGATTGTTCCGTATATGTAGCAAACAATAACCACTTACTTCGAAATAATATAATTTATATTGCTGACAAAAATTGAAATAAATAGCGTAATGATACACGAATAATAACGGATTGCATGAACTTTACAAAATTTCTCATTGTGTGCTTTATGCAATAGCGTCACCACCATGATACATCTGTTTATTTCACTGTAAACAAACATCCATCAAGTTTACTTAAATCCAAATTTATTTTTTGAATGATGTATCAAAGAAATAACTACACGTTTTTTGTAACCATCATGGTTACTAGATTCTATCATTTTAAAAAATCTCAGACCTTGCATTCATTTTTTACAAGCGGCGACAAAACTGCATTTTTTCAGTTTGACATTCAGTGGACTTAACGTCGCTTGATATCAGTCAACACATGTATCTTTCCCATAGCAATAAAATATCTAATATAAACAAAAAAGACTTTGTTTATTATTCTGACATTATATTTTACAAATGTCATGAAATGTTAAACTAAACATCCGTCTAGACATGTGCGTCTTTTTAATCGAATAATATTAGAGCTTTATTAGCAGATAAAAAACATGTTAATAAGTCAACATTCTATGCGGAAGACTATCTAAAATTGACTTAATGAAATGACATATGAGAATTTTATACAATCGACTATGATAAAAGGAATATTTAATAAATAGAAATCAATCTCGCGAATTATCAATTATTTTGGCACGCCAATTAAAAACGAACATAAGATTCACGATGTCGGAAAATCTGATGAAAATAATAATTAATTTTCCTGTTGGTGTAAAATATTATTCCTAGTCTACCTGTTATCAAAATTTACTTGTACATTTATCGATTTTAAAACATCGAGAAAGAGAAAAAATCGTATGTCAACGTAATTCGTATTTCAAACAACATTTTAATTATATACATCAGTTTCCCGCAGTAGCGTAGCTACCGTGGAGCAATTGAAGCAGTTGCTCCAGGCACATGAATTATGGGGTCGCAAAATTAAGAAGGAGAAATAAAAATTTGACAGGAGCTAAAAAAATAAGAAACTATAATACTGCGAATAAAGTTTCATCATAATACTCCACGCGAGTTAAAAAACGAGAAATTATAATACTGTGAAGGATGTTGCAAACTTAATCTGTAAATTCACAAACAAAATGAATTACCAGCCACATGAAATTCAACAAACGTCAAAACTTTTGTAACGAATAAAGAAATACGAATATTACATAAAAAAAAAACAAAATTCGTCAGAACTAAGGGTGCACAGCGATTATACTTGCTCCATGGCGCTAAATATGTAGCCACGCCGCTATTTTCCCGTTAAAAATAAACAGATAAAGAATATACATGTTCACGAGAGAAAATAATGACTCATTATGTATCTCTCCATACTTTAAATATTCGTAAAGGAAAAATGTTTACCGTATACTCCGGCTATCTTGATGCACGAGGTTGCGGGGAATAGGCCATCTCTGCCCTTCCTGCCACCCATGCAAGGACTCTCCAGAATGTCTGTGGAGTGATTGTTGTGGAAAGGATCGTCACAAGCGGCATTCGCACCGTTCATTGATACACACTTGAAGCAATCTATGGCACCTTCTGGAAATATTTTACATTATTTACTTGAGAATTTATAAAATCATTGAACAGTGTTATAAAAAAAGAATGAGTACGTAAATAAATTCATAAACAACTTTAAAACGATATAAACCGTTTCAGAAACATTTTAAGTTAAAACTGAAATAGGCACTCGATCTGTCTACCACAATAAAGCTAATTTTTTCAGTCACCATTGTGCTCAGTTTAAATGGGTTAAATTATTGTTCAATTTCGTTTTAATGCAATGATTTTTTTTAGATGTTTTTCATATTTCTCAAACGTACAAATTTCTATTAAAAATGACCACGTTAAAGTGAAAAATATCACTGGAAATGTGTCTTACTTACTTGTAGGTAAAGCGGCCGACACCAGGAACAAAATTATGGACAGTAGGTAGGCGGGGGCTTTCATTTGCATTTCCATGTTGGACCATTATATCTGAAACAAAATTAGACATTAAATTATTTTTTTATACCGTCGTTTCAAATTATTGTGCAGTAAAACATCGATGCGAGTCAGTCAACTAAAAGAATATAGGACGTCCCAAAAATCTCATTCACCTCCCATTTCTCATTTTTTTTTGTTTCTATTAAGTTCTCCCTAACCTTAAAATACGCATAACTAACATTTGAATCTAGAACAAAATTTTACAAAGTGCATCTGGAAGTGCAAATACACCGCGGAAGTGCAAAAACAATTTAAAATACAGTTTCATAGATAAATATTAACGTTACGTGGCAGCTGGATATGTTTACAAAATTTCTCGAACGGTTTCCAAAAATATCTACAATGCATTCAATAACTGGTTCGTGACAGAAAAACTTCAAAATCAAGCATCAATTGTACGTTAAAGCGAATCCATCGAAAAAGTTACAGTTTAGAACTAATCCATGATTTTTACTTATATTATACTTGTACGTATGATCAGGGCCAGTCTATGGTAATTTTGGCGTCCTTTTTAAGTATAATTATTTTAAAAATCATAATAAATACTTTAAAAATATAGAAATGAGAAAACTCATCGTACAGTAATATTAACTACAATAATAAACTGCACGTGCATTTTCACTACAGATTTGACAACCGAATTTCTTTTTGTGTCGTTAAAAGTAACTATTTATATATTTTGAATGTGGAAAGGAAAAGGACGTAACCCTTCATTTTTCAAAATAGTATTTATTCCATAATAACAATATATTAAACTTAATATTAATACATGTTCCGGTAAAAAGATATAAGCTGCAAAAGCTAAACTCGTGTCTAAATTTAGCTTTTAAGTTTGAAAAAAGGATGACATATGAAATTTACGACTAGAAAAAAGGACTTCTACCACGTAAATTTTATTGGTTTATCTTAAATAACGTATTAAATTGATTTTTTACTGAGTAAATAAAACACCAGTTTAGTCTTCGTGTATTTTAGGTTTGAGTTTATGTAATGTTATAACTTTTGCGCAAAATCATTCAATAAACTTTTTTGTGCCTCCTGTAAAATTTGTTCCATGTGGGTTATGTCCGTTTTCCGTTCACAGTCGATATCCATGTAAATCTATACATATACATCAACTTGCCTTTTCCATCTAAAAAACATCGAATTGAAACAATATTTCACCTTTTCTTTATTTTGGAAGATATTTGATGGCATACCGGGTAAATACCCGTGTATCCGGCACCTTGAGCCAATTTTGCCTGTGATACTCGTATATCAATAGATACTGGATTTATTCTCTTTGAAGATGTGGGTTTGTTTTTGGGGTATTCTCTATGTTGAGGAGACAATCGAAACAGGCTATATATTTTTTAAATACGATATCGTGCGTATAATAATAATAATTAGCTTTTAAAGAACTCAGGTGGTGCGCTTAAAATTATCGGAAGTAAAAATGTAAACAATGAGCCATATAATAACCCACCTATTTATTCACTAAAGACGTACATTTGAAACGTAAATTTGAAAACTTTTCCGATAATATGACAACATTGGATTGCCGATTCTTATTTATATTCGATAATAACATCCCCTCGAGAACTGCGGGTTTTTGGTAGCCGGTTTTTAATCGGAACTTTTTTACATGCAGTAGAACCTCCATATAACGGACTAATATGGATGAGGGGGTGTCCGTTAAAGCTGAAAGTCCATTATATAAAAATTTGAATGCATTTTAATTTTATTATTTAGATTCAAGAAAAAATTAAGTTTTATTTGAACTCTAAAAATATGCTATTATTTTATAATCAAGTGTCTAAAATTACGAAAATGTTATTTTATAAATTAGAATAATTTGATCTGCTTTTTCAATTTCAGTCATGGTGTGATACTCATGGTCATCTTCAGCTACATATTTCCGTAGGGTACTACTTCTTCAGCGTTATTCTGTATTATTCTACGGAAAACGGGAATATCTAAATCTATGTTTGAATCTTGGCCATCGACTATTTTCCGATGTTTTCGCTTTCATTTTCCAAAACAATAACTTGATCTGTTTTTTCTTTATTTCTAGTTATGATGTTATTTATACTCAGGGTCACCTTCGTGTACTAAATACTCAATTTTTGTTCATTTTATAAATATGAACTATAATTAATCAAACTTATTGTTGATGTGTCAATCTATCAAAGATATCGTTCGTTGATGTTATTTGAAGTAGGCTACATTGAAATGAACAAATAAAAATAAAATAATTGAAAATAAATATTTTTCAATATCAAATTCACATACTTTCTAATAATGTTCTAGAAACTATTTCTCATTTTGATCAATTTAAAAAAAATATTTGAACGATTATACTCTTATATCTATTATATATACAATATAAGATTTTCCCAAAGTAGAGCAGTATGAAGATATTCACTCCGAAAGCAGATTATATATATATATGTATCTCCGCAATGTGAAGACATCTTGGCGGACTATTTTTTACAAGAATTGTTTGTCAGACTATTTTTAAACCCAATGGGCCTTTAGTCCTGCAGTTTTAATTTTTTTATAAATCCGACAAATGTGGGAATTGAACACGTATTCCTCAAATTTCTAGGCGCACGCGCTAAGCGCTACGCCTATAATATATCAACTTATACCTAATGTATACCTATAATATATTAATGCAAGCAACATTCAAAACTAACCACATAAATAATTAATAATTTTTGAAATTTAATACATTTTGATACGGTAGAAGATGTTATTTGTCTTGAATATAATTATTTAGAGATGGACGATGATGTCAATATTCGTAGCTTTTAATCTGTTATCACGAGTAAAACACGTTCCCAATTTCTCATATAGGTATCAGTTCCCCGTTCCTGTAGGAATCGCTTTCAATTAAGTATGCATGACCAATTTGCATTTCAGAATTAAGCCACGTGACGTCAGAAAGCAGCGATTGCAAATCAGTGGCTCACGGAAAATTGTAATTATCAAAGTATAGTACCTTTGTAACCATAAACGAAAGGAGGTAAAATATTAATGGCAGCAAACAAATCCATGTGATTTTTAAATACACCGCTTATTATGTATGTATTTTAGGTATGAAAAATGGACGGCATGTTGGCAATTTGAGACCAGGAAAACGGATTTCCACCCCATCAATTGTATTGGTTCTTCTTAGAATTTTATTGAATTAACATCAGACTGGGTAAACAAAACAACAGCTTTAACCTTTGTGCACTACAATGTTATGCAAAATTAAGTATCGGGATATTAATGAAAATGAAATATATATTTTTAAATGAAAATAAACATTACTTCACCTAAAATGGATTTCATTTTCTTTATTGTTCCAATACTTACGTGCTTATAAAGTTTTTTGGTCATTATGATTGAATATTGAACAAATGAATGATACGTGTTCAGCTTAGGGCCACATATATTATTTTTACGCGTTACTAACATTTTATCTTAGGAATGTTGGGTATCGGAACTATTTACATAAGCTTCCAATACCACGTACACTATGGAACTTTGAAAGATTATTCAGACTTACGTTTCAACTGACTCATCCAATGAAAGTTTTTTTACAGTCTCCACATACTGCTTCATGTATACAGGTTTATAAATTTTTAAACAAAAGTGAACTTAACATTTCAATGTTAATGTAAATTATGTACTTTTCAATTGTGTAAATTATATAATTCCATTTTTTTCTGTTAAAATGTATCAACTTCGTATGCGAAATAAACCTTTTATAAGGTTTCAGCTGACTTAAATAATTTTTAAAAAGTTCCACTCCGTCCATAATAATAAAATATCGACGCCTATACTCTAATACGTTTAACAGTTTTTTTAACATCCTTTTTAGTGGAACTGGGGCTTTAATATCTACAAATGAGTTTGTTCCACGAATGCTCTATTCATAAGATAGAAAATCGAATATCCAATGGTTACCGCTACCTTTCTTCCCTTAAAGCCGCTGTTACAAGACATGATAATAAGTCCTACAGGGGCTTAGTCTCGCAGACTATCAAGAAAACATTGAATGTAGTTCAACGTTCTAGAAGCAGTACCCATATTATTATTATTGGAGGGTGTTTAATAAAATAAACCGATAAATAATTTATTGCGTATCACAAAATAATAGTACGGATTTGAAATAAGGCTGGCATTGACATTTTGATATATATTTTTTACCATGTCAGACTAGACGCATGTTTGCCGTAATGATATTCCGAATGTAAAGAGAAGCTCAAGCCATTGGGCATCCAATCTTGCATCGTGAAATTTTAAAGTAGTTAAGTTGTGTGATTTGAATCCACCACAAATATTCGTATGTTTTTGTCATACATATATTGCTGTGTTCTTTTCTAAAACGGATCATATGGTTCTCACAATGCCTAGATATCCACTCCAGAAAACAGAGTTAATGGTTCTCTGCGATGTAAAGACTTATCTTAATGATTTTTTTCACAAAGATTGGGTATCTAATTTTGTATCATTGGAATTAAAATATTCTGCAGCGAATCCGTACTGAACCCGCAATCTCCGGCTGCAAAGTGTGCACGCTAACCACAGTCTATATGCGGATAAGATTCATATCGACTATGAAAATTAAGAAGGACGTAGCCTACATAGACCAAATTTTGCAGCTAATTCAGCATTTGAGGCTTACGTTATTTTGATAGCACGTGTATTAAGTTGTCTACATTGAGATTATCGAAATAAAACTATTTTGAAAAAACTGAGAGTTACGTCTTTTCCATAGTCGATATGTCATTTAGACGTAAACTATATATTAGACGTATTATTTATTTCAGCCCTGGTAAATAAATAGGTACGCTGCTGCTAAAAATGTAAACCACAATTGAGCGTGGTAATTCAGTAAAGGTGAAATGGCATATTGTAATCGATGAGCACGCGGGTGAACCTAGGGCATTTCGAGGCAAATACACACGCCGTAAATATAACGATATAAACAGTATGTCAGTCGAGCCAACACGCAACGTATAAAAGCACTAAATGTTTACGATATAGTTTAACCTATAAATATAACTTCGATCTTCGGGCGTCGTTATTGCCATCAGCGTGCCAACTGTACAACAAATCGGTGTGCGGAATGTCTAAATAAATGAAATCATTGCTGTTTCGACAGAATTCTCTGCAATACAAAACATAAATAATAGAATAAGTTGCTTCTTAATTTTATTATAATTTAGCTGGCAACACTTCGTTTCATAACGATTGAATAAATACCTAATTAAATTGTTTTTTTCGTGTCTGCTCTGAAAGTATAGCATATGGATCTTCACAGTATGAAGATATCCGCTACAAAAGAGGAGTATATGGATATCCGCAAAATGAGGATATGTCTTAATAGATTATTTTTCAAGAGAATTAGTCGTCAGACAATTGTCTAACCTAGTCCTGCATCTTTGGATGTTTTTTTAAATCCACCAGCTGTGGGTATCGAACCCGGCTCCTAGCTCCTCACGGCAACAACGGTCATGGCTACCGGTCAAAAAATTATACAATTATTTAATCAGTTACACCATTTATAGCATTATGAAAAGCTCACCATTCCAAATAATTGTTTCACCATTTTAAAAGAAATGCTTAGTTTTTTGCTATAAAAATATATATTATATTTCAGATAATGTTTAATGAATGGTGAATATTTTTCTGTCTATGCTCACGAAAATTAGTTGTGATGTGACTTTCAACCGTTTAATAATTTGAGTCAAATGTTTTAGGTAGTTTTGACAAGATTATATACTTATTAAATCGGAAAATACAATACTAAACGACGCTCGAAGCTATCTATATTGTTCTTAATTTATTTATTTATATTTTTGTTTTTTTTTTTGTTTTATTCGTGGTATCTGTTAAGTTCGGAACGATTGTGTGTTATTCCGAAATAAAATAAACTAGATAAACAATCAAAAGGCAAAAAGTTATTGATGAAATACAAGAAATTTATGTACATATCTATTTGAATGTTGTTTTATAATTTGTTTGTCAATGGCTTTTTATATTTTTTCGATCTGAAGATCCACATAATAATTATGACATGACACCGCCACTGTACAACGAAATCTTCAAATATACATTATATTATGTTAATAAGGCCACATACAAATAAGTAGCTTTAATATTATCATACGGCAAACAAAATATACGCCAGTTCCCAGAATAGCATTGCATTCAATTAAATGCAATTGCCAATGCAGCTGGAGAGCTCGTCTAGAGTGGTGGACAAGTTTACATATTTGCGTTGTTTGAATACGCAAAAGCAAATTATTTCTGAGGAGTTCTTAGAAATTGAATTAGATTAATTTGAATTAAAATTAGATCATTCAATATAAAACTAAGCAATGCCAATTACAGTTGGTCAAAAACGTGAACGATGAGGGACTGAACGAATTTAACGTGAAATAAAATGAAGTAATGGTGTTGAAATCAGTGGCTCGATAGAGCCTGTGACGGTCACAGCGTCATAAGGATTAGAGGAGTTTTAAAGAAAACCATTGGATTTACCGCTGTAAACAATGACGGTAATCTGTTATCAGTGCATACATGATGATTTTTCAGTTTACATTTCGTAAAAATTAATACACATAAATTTTAATAACATATAAATTTTTCACATTAACGACAAGCTTTTTTACGCCAGTGCTCCTCAACATGTGTATCCAGTGATATTTTACTACTCTTTAAGTATCCGTCAACATTATATACATAATCTTTATTTACATTACAATTATATTATATGAAATAACAAATCAATACCTACGTATGATAAGACAATTCCTGATATTTAATAATTAATTTATGTCCTCAAATAAAATATCTAGAAAACATACAATCTTTGTCGTTAGCGGTATCAGTAAACTTATTGAAGTAATTAAAATAATACGTAATACTTGAAATTTAGTACCGGTCTAAGTAAAATAATTTGATGAGGAAACAAACTAAGATATGAGATGCAATAGAGCCTGATATTGACCCAGAATGGTAAAGGAAAGGCACATAATTCGAAAACACAGTTGATGGACAGCCCTTGTAATCCAGTAGCTTCTAACAGGTACAAAAGGTCCGAAAGGTGGGCACACATGCCACGTGCATCACATCACATATGTATATCAACAAAACAGTTATTTAATTAAATAACGAATACATAGCAGTTTAGGAGTGGAACCAGCTGGAAAAGGGATCTTTAAGTGGTATTCTGTTTCCACACCTTTTTGTACAAAATTAGTTATTTTACAAATTCTAACAAAATTTCAAGTGTAAGGCGTTCACTATACAGCATACAAAAATTGTATAAATTGAATGTATAAAAATAAATCCAATTAAATTAACAAGAGAATTTGAAAAAGGAAAGAGGACCTACCTAGACAAAACCAATATTTATTTTCATCCAACTAAACTCACTCGCGTGAAAGGTTTGAGTAACAGAGGGATATCATTTATCATTATCACCCTCCTCCGTATTGGGGTGACTATTGGCAGGCTAGTTTTACAATTCGTAATTATAAACCAATGTAATATACTCGATTTCTTGCGTAGTATTTTTTTATATCTAAATCAGATATTTATATAAATATATCAATATTTTTCAGATCTAAATCAGAAAACGATGAAAAATAAATCGTTTTAAATGTAAAAAAAATCCCGGGAAATTCCAAATAATAGTCGATGAGTTGAATTCAGCGTGCAAATAATACAAGAAATTCCAAATAACATAAATGAGTTACATTCAGCATGCAAAAAAACTTCAACTAATGTTTCTAAAAAAATCTTGCCCCACAGTTTGGGAAGTATTGGATTAGACCACGCACAAGTCGAAAAAAGTGCGTGCCAAATACAAATTCTTTCTTAGTTTTACATTACACGTCGAAAAGAAAATCAGTTGGATACAGCCACGTATAATGTCCATGCTTGTGCAAAAGTTTTAGGTTCTTCTGAACCCTATCTAACAAAACGTCGTTGTCCACCCAATATATAGCCTAATCAACCGACCTACTTTCTAACTTAATTCGCAGCAATGAATTGGTTGATGATTTTAATAAACATTTAGAAAAATAAATAGAATTTACCTGCATTTCAAATCTCACAACACCAGGCACCACAGTGTTATTATAACAATTAACGAGAAAATACAAAAAAAAATATTTAATATAATTCAAAGATTTTTCTCTTAATTTATTTTATTTCACAATGCTTCACATATTTTATATTTAAGGCAAAGGCTTATCTTAAATTATTTAAATACTTTTAGATACCTACCGCACATGTTGATTTAAATTTTTATATTTATATACATCCAGAGAATTCAATTAAAAATCCTATTACAACTAAATAAACAGCGGGGATTTAAGAATATTGCACCGAAAATACAAAACGTTTGACAGACTAAAATAAAGAGAGATAATATTTTATTAAAATCATTTTCAAATAACTGTTTACTACATTATTCTATTCATTTATAAGATTGATTAATAAGTTAGTTAATTTCGAATCTGCTATTAAACTTATTATGCTTTGTTTATTTAATTTCAATTTTAAGTAATGAAACAGATCATTATTAATCTATGGATTTTTTATTTAGTAATTTGAGGCACTAAAAATTTTGAAAATTTATTACACGTAATAGATAATATATACACACTGAATTTTCAATTAAAACAGTTTTTGGAAAACACGTTTCTCTTTATTCTGTGATATTTTTCTTATAAATTCTTTGTTAAAACAATGGCCACATAATCTTTAGGCTCTGTTCGATATTTGCTAATACATTATTATTTTGTTTTCGTGTATTCGAAGATCGATAAAAAACAAAATACTACGATTTTTGATAGAATGTAACCAGCTTTTGTTTCATGAAATTAATTCCTATTTTAAATTTATATCGTGGTGCAAGGAAAAGTGGGCGTGATTTTGATGGAAAATAATATTAACAACGGTTTATTTCACTGTGTTGTATACAAAAAATGTTGTGTAATGTTATAATCTTTATATTACGAGTTTTTTACACTGAATGCGGATTGCGTTTTAATGAAAAGGGGAGGACCGTACGGACATCGCGACGCCGAATATCACGTCTTTACCCAACTCAACGTATCGACTGTTTTCGGTAAAAAGTTCAGAGTTGCCAACATTAAAAATATATATTGTCTGTCCACTTATTTATGGCATATGATTTTACAGCTCCTGTTAAAATCAAAATATGATGTAACATTTCTCGCTTAAAATATGAAAATCCGTCATTGCTATCGGTATATTAATTCTTTATTTTCTAAATATATAGTGTTTAAATCAACTGTGTGATTATTAAAAATAATTCCAACGAAAATTTTACCGCAAAATATTTCCATCTTTAGATTAAAATCGCTCGGAAATAGAATAAACAAATAAAAATACAACTAATCGCTACAGTTTACAATAGATAAACCAATTATAAACCTATGTCGAGAATATTTTGTCTTTTTTTTACGAAATACTGCAAATAATCATTACAAATATATTTTCACCTTTCTTTATTAAGCTCAATAAATCGAGTGTATTTCAAGTACTATTAATAATTTTAATTCAATTAATAATATATGACCTGTTTCATACACCGAATGATATTTTAAGGCGATACAAAGATAAGCATTCTCGAAGAAACGCGTATGGATTCTCACAGTGTGAAGATGTCCACTTCAAATAATGGAGTGCAAATATGGATTTGTATATTGTTAAACTTGTTTAAAAATGAATTCATGTGAATTGGTTCCCGATTGCCTAACTTTAGGGGATCCAGTCCGGCATATTCAGATTTATAATTTATTTGACCGATTGTGTTTTTACGATAATACTATTATTTGACGACGATGTTCTTTAGTGGGTATAACCAGTCTCGGGAAAAGCGAGATATATTTAAGTTGTTGAATTAGTAATATTATCACTCAATCGAGTATATATTTAAAAAAATGATTTTATTATTAATTTGAAGCTATTGTAACGGTGGAAATTTTTATATTAAATTGTTTTTCTGCTATGGTAACATTAAGCTTATATCCTTCACGTTTTGTGGTAGGTCCGTCACCATGGCGACCGAACAGAGGGTGTAAAATTCAGTATAGGGATGAATTAAATTTAATACGCACATACACGTGTGATGTAATATAAAAAAACTAGCCTTCGATTTATGCAATATATTATATTATTATGACAATAACATTTATCATATTATTGACTTATAACACAAAATGAATGTTATGATTTTATACCATTCAACATCATAAACACGGGCTGTAAGTCATGGAAATAAATTAACAAAACGTATACGTTTTCACGTTTTGTCTATTCCATAAAGTCAAGGGCTTATGCTAATTGCGTACGCGCTGAGATGTCGGAAATGCTTCATGGAGAAATGTAGAAAATGCTTAATTTTGATAATAATGATAATATTTTGTAGTATCATCTCCCCGGTTATCGTACTTGGTAGCGTTCGCGCCTAACAATCCGGGAAAACGGGTTCAATTCACCATCTGTCGGTTTCTAAAAATCTCACCGGGTTGAGCAATTGTCTGAAAAACGGTCCTCGAGAAAAATAATCTGTCAAGACGTTCATAGCGAACATGGTATAATATATATAATATTACCCTTGTGAACGCACAGTTTGAAGACACTACTGATGTAACGATAATAATAAATGATCTCTTTGAAACAAATATGGTGAGAATAAATAGTTATGAAAAGCAATATGCTTGTCGCTTGTCGATTGGCGCTCTTGGGGGTTGGTTCGTACTGAATTGCGCGTTCGAGTCCTGTGACTTTAAATTTTATAATAGCTTTGCGTACTTTATTACATTCGATTTTTTTCTTGTACTATATCTGTTCATTTTGGATATGGCCATCACATGGCGCCGCCAAGAATATTTAATTTATAACTCTACATTCCAGACGATACCAGTATCCATTAACTTAGTCAAATACGTTTTGTGGATGGTTCCCGGACTTCCATCATGCCAAAAACCTGCAGGCTGGAAGAAGAGGCAAGAGTTGACATTCTTTTCAGACATTCACAGCATGTAGCCAGAGCCGACTTAATGTGATAAGGGGCGGCATCAAGAATCTTCCAAAAGTATGAAAAAATTAAAGTAACAAATATAATATTATTTCAATCTGACGTTTTTGAGATGGAAGAGAGTCACTTTCAGTTGCTCGGTTGCCAAATCCGTAGTGTAAATTCACTTGAAGTTCATTTTTGTAATTGGCATTACTGTACAATACGTTTTTAGATAGTAAACTCATTTCTACATTTTTAGTTTTTTTATATATGTATATATTTAAAAGAGGCCACGAAATTGCTGTGGGCGTCAGCAATTATAGAGCCGTTCCTGTATGTAGCACATTATCTTTATTCATCACCAGTCAGTTGCAGTTTTCATAAAAAAAAATTTAATAACGAAATGTCACTTATTTATTATAGTCGTAATCATCTTTTTGTTTCAATCGCATACAATAATATATTCAAAAAAAAAAATTTATCAACCATATATTAGGTAGTTGTTTCTTGTGCACCCAATGTTTTAGAGTAATTTTAATACCCCAGAGTTAGTGGCCCCCATCAACTCGGGGGCCTGGAGGCACTCTAGTTCTTTATTAAATCCAGCTCTGTTCTTTAAATTTGTATTTAATAAAAATATGCAATGCTGAGACTAATAAAATCAGCACACACTGATATACATTACTACTGGACATTTCCTGTTTTAGGAGTCATCAGTTATCACAACGTTTGGCTTTTTTATAAATAATGTAAAACATTTTATTTTAGTTTGAACCGGCAGTGTTATCAAAGTTGAACGTCGGTGCATCAGTTTTATGTATTTCCTTCTATCAAAAAGTTCTGTTTAAAAACGTAAAAACATTAATATTTTCTCTCGACCGAAACGAGTAACGCCATTTTTAAAAAGATCTTTCATCCACCAGATATGACTATCCATATTTATTTGAATTTTCATATTCTTTTATAACTACCACAGTGGTTTTTTATTATTATAATACGCATTTTATAATCTTCACCATTCAGCATGTCTGAAATTACAGTAAAACCTTTAAATATAACTGCAATTGGAGATGACTATACCGGTAAAAGTTCTCTTTTAGCAGCTTATATAACGAAGGAATTCCCGGAGGATATGGACTACAATAAAAAAACGCAAGTAAACTCACATTGTAAATACAGTCGAATATATGTATATACGGTAAATACGTGACACACAAATCATGCAGCGACGCTGGAACTGTCTAGGTTTTGTACTATCTAAATGTGACATTCATCCACCAGCCCTATCTTTACGTCTGGTCTTAATTGGGCGTATCCCAAAGCTCTGGTATCAAGAAGCGATCTGCTATTATTTTCACATGACGTCCGCTCTGAAAGTGGAGACTATCGATCTCTATACACCAGGATTTCCCAAATGTTTCCTGCGATAGAATACTTCGTAGATCCATATCATTTTGTTTATTTTTTAGGTTACGTAGTAACACATTATCAATCAAATAAAGTATTCGAAAAATCAGAAAAAAAACATTAATTAGTAATGTTATAGTATTCAGTGAATACTTAATGTTTTAAATATTTTAGACTACTTCAGAGCATTAATCCATCAAACATTTTAAAATTTCTTACAGCCTTTGCGATACATAAAAATAATTCCAGAGTTTCGCGGTACACCCATTAAATCTCCGCGCTCCACGGAACATAGTTTGGGAAATCCTACTAAACTGTAAAAATCTATACATGTATATAAGACATCAAGTGGCTATTTTGATAATTTTCTACAGGTATTTCCTCGGCAGATGCCACATAATGTTGAATAAAGAAGAGTTTTATTTGATCGTAAAAGCTGCTCCAGGAGAGAAACATTTCGATGAATCCAGAGTACTTTGGCACAAAAATGTAAGTTTAATATTGTAGAAGCGTCATTACCATTAATAATATTTCTGCAGATATATTCATTTCTTGGTATTAGTTATCCTGCTAATTGAAAAAAAGTGTCTACATTTGTGCTTCTATTTATTTATATTGTTTCGATGTACATATATCATATTTAAAACAAATGTAGAAATGAAAAAGAACCTAACCCACACAGAAAAATTTATGCAGGAGGCATAAAAACGTTTATTTAATAATTTTGGGTTAACTCAAAATATCAAATATAGACTAAAACTGGTGATTATTTTTTTCTTTTACCCAATCTGATATTTTTTTTAAATGAATCAACCAATAAAATTAATTTGATTACAATTTTTCCTGGTCGCAGATTTTACAGGCCGTCCTTTTTTCAAACGTAAAGGCTAAATATGGATACTAATTTGGCATATCGATGCCTTAATATGCAAACCAGCCAACTCTATCTGTATAAAATCTTCAGAAGCAACAAAAACTTTGTTAAATGTGTATATTGTCTGGAGTGTCCGGGTATATTTTAGGTATTCCAATTTTTTACGTATTTTGTCCATTCTGTGTGCGATAGAAAAATTAAAGCTGATTAAAATGACTTCAAAATCGGTTTTTAGACCGTGGACGGAGTAAGCTGGCTTTTGATAGAACGTGTATTAATTGTAAACATTGTGATTATCAAAAAATATTATTTTGAAAAAACTGAGGGTATTGTCTTTTTCCTTTCTATAATCGATGTCTTTAAACATTATTATTGACTCCATTATGAAAACCGTAGGTTTGTATATACTAGCTATTTTATTACTGGTTAAAAATATAACCACTTTATACAATTGACCATTTTAATTGTGCTCTATTTCAGACTGATTGCTATATCATTTGCTACTCTATATCGTCAAATGAATCTCTTTGTCACGTTCAGGAAAAATGGTTTCCAGAGATACGACGATTTGCGAAGTCAACGCCCATTATTTTAGTCGGTAAATATAATATATAAATACCACAAAATATTTCTTGTGATACGATAATATGTATAGAATTATACCATACTTTATAAACAGAAAAAAATCGTCTCTATTTTGACACAATAATTTCATGACTGTTTATTATAACGTGTAGATATGTTTGCCGCCTTTTAGCGCCTTAGCCTGAGGCTACGATATATGTCATGACGTCAAAGCATCGGCAACAGAGATGGAAAATAACTATAAGTGAGTGAGCGAATGAGGAAGTTGTTGTGACGAGAACGTGTTGCGCTCCCGAGCTTGATCACTCACTTATTCACAGCTATTTTGCATCTTTGTTGCCGACGCTCTACCGCCGTGACATCTATCTTAGCCTCGGCCTTAAGCCTAGCATTTGTATATCACAATTTTTTACCTGAAAACATGAATTCTATTAATTTCAAGTAATACTACTTGTAGTTATGATATAAACTCATAAAAAAATCTGAATATCGCTGCACACGTGCCACATGGAACCCTCCAGCCACTGATTGATAAAATGAAATAGCAAATGAACGATGCATTGATATAGGATACCTCAATTATTATAATTGTCTAATATTAGCATGCTTTATTTGAGCAACAAAAACCACTGTGAGTTTCGAAAGTTTATATTTTATATAACAAAACAAAATTGAAACATTTGCACGTACAATTTCATTATTTAAATAATGTTGGTAATAAAAATACTAAGCGATATGAGGGCGATGGGAAACTTATTCAATCAATAGTTTATCTAATTTTACAGATACTCACGTAGATTTATTTGTCTTGCCGAGTTCAAATGAATCAATTAGAATCAAGGACTAAAAACCACATCGTTTTATTAATCTTGAATTACAACGATTATAAAAAAATGTGACAATACTGAGCAAATTACAAATTACAGTTCAATTTTCCACCTTTCTTGTAAAAATAATTTCTACCTTCGCTTAACAATCGTAGATCATGTTGGTTCGTACATTTTAATAATTAAATAACGAGGAAGTGAGAGAGAGCTAAAAAAATGCATCGGTTAGATAGAAATAGCAATAATGTAGCAATGAGACGATTTCACCGGCTACAAAGATCCTAAATAAAAGCTTAAAAAAATACATGCGCGTTTTGTAGTTACTGCAAATTAATTGCCGAATATTTTTTGTCGCGTTCTCGTTGCCATACTCGTGGCCAATAATAAACTGAAAAACCTATCGAAAAACGAACTCATGCTGTGTGAAAATTAAAAATATTCATTCATTGGTTCGAAACCATTGTAACAATACTATTTACTGCCATAATTACGCACTAATATTCGCATTTCATGTCTTTATTTAGCTTCCAGTATTCAATCTTATTTTATAACTTCACCACCCACCTTGTAGGGTTCGTAAAAAGGAAACAATGAAATAATAGAGCTATAATATCATAAATGGTTTAATACATGGTCACCGTATTTATATGCTTGTACATATCGTCGTATTACTGGCAAAAGACGTTAAAGTGAAAAAGTGAGTTTTGAAATAATCGAGTTTTAATGTTTGTTAAATAGATTTTACGACAATTTCTTAAGTTATAATGATCATATTTCAAGAAATTGTTGCAACATCTATTCAACAGAAAGACTCAAACATTAAGACTCGATTATTTCAAAACTTACTTTTTCACTTTAACGTCATTTGCGAGTAATACAACGATATATAATTGCACAAGTATGCTCAAGCGTGTGTTATAGCAAGAATACTAATAAAGTGATAAGAGAAAGAGAGATATATTGTTTGCTATTCAAATGTGGCTACATTATCGGTGTTTTACGTGTACGGATATAAAACCTATATAAATGCCAGTGAATGGTGTATATAACGTCACTGTCGAGCGAAATGTCACTAACTAATTTTTTTGGTAAAAATGGGTTAGATACGTCAAAGTGCATAATTTTGAACTCCACATCTATGGATAGAGTCGATCACTAATACGCATAGTCCTCGAGTTATGTGATTAATTCATTCTAAAGGTTTTCACGTATGTTGAAAATCGCGTAACTCCATATTATAATTACATTTTTGTCAATTTTGTATTAATCTAAGCAGCTATGGACAAAACTATACAAAATAAATTAAAAGAATCATACATTTTTTAATTGTTAACAATCTATAGTAAAATGTGTAAATTCATACCACAATTAATTATAATTATAGGAACAATGATGGACTTACGAGATACAGAACCTATTGATACGTTGGTTTCAAAGGAAGAAGGAGAGCAGGTAGCTCGAATGATTCAGTAAGTGTTAAAGATGCCATATCATATAAATGAGATGATTTTTAGATTGTATTCAATTAAATCCCAATCCACAGACCAATGAAAATAATATAATTATAATTATAGATACATAGAAAAGCGTTGCGTAAAGATATTGAATTATCAAATGGTTCAGATTATAATATGATTTTACTGCTTTTGCTGCTTTTTCCGCCCCTTTATGGTTCTGCCTGATGCGGCCAACTCTGTATCCATAACACGGCACTCTGTGCTTTCATTAGAACCAAACTAGTAATAAACCAATTCGCCTCCTAGTTCATAAGCAAAGTGCCGGTCGCTGATTTATGTCTGTCTTTTTAAATAAATACATTTCTATTTATATATGCATATGTAATTTAATTATACTTTACGTAATTAAATAGCCCCGATAGCGTAGATGTTAGCGTGCGCGCTTAGCAATCCAGGGAATGCGGGTTCGATTTCCAAACTGCCGGATTTTAAGAATCCAAAAAGTCTGGATGCCCATTGGGTTGAACAATTATCTGGCCAACAATTCTCGTGAAATATAATCTATCAAGACGTCTTCATATTACAAATATCCATATACTTCACTTTCGGAGTGGATATCTTCTCACTGTGGAGAAACATATGCTCCATTTTGGGAGCGAACATGGTGTAACAAAAAAAAAACATTTTTTTTATTTTACAGAGCCAATGGATTCGTAGAATGTTCTGCACTGAATATGGAAAATATTGACATGGTATTCACAGAAGCTGCCAAAGCAATCTTTGTAAGGACCAATGACTATGAGCGTGTTCCTGTATTTGAAGAAGTTGAGTCAAAAGAGGAAAGTGGACAGAACGGAAAAGTTAAGCGAAATAGGAAAAAAGAAACTGTGAATATCAAAACATCTTTCGATAGTAAAAAAATTGAATCGAAAACACCAGAGCAGTTGGCCAAAGAAAGTGGAAAAAATGGAAAAGTTAAGCGAATTAGAAAAAATGAAACTGAAGATATGAAAATAGCTCTAGATAATAATAGTATACATAAAGAAATTAATGATAAAGAAGCCGAAATCAAAAAACGAGAACAGTTGGCTAAAGAAAGTGGAAAAAATGGTAAAGTCAAGAGACCCAAAATAAAAGAAACAAAAGCTGTTGAAGATAATGTAATTTTAGCTAATGCAGAAAAAAAATATGAAACAACAGTAGCAGTGTTAAAAAGTGATAAGACAATTGACAATGCGCCTATCAAACAAGGAAGTGTCAATAAAAATGATGCTATAAAAACAGATGACGGTGATGCAGGCGATAAATTAAAAACGAGCGCAAATAATCTTCCCAACAATGAGTTATCATCAAACATTGGAAAACTCATCCAAAAATTTGAAACAGGATGTGATATGATATCAAAATAAAATATATAACCAAAAGTGATCCATAAGTATGCCTTACATTTTATGTCAATATTGTTCACTATATTTCTTTGAATATGTTTTTAATTTAGCTTCTATTGCTCCATTCAATCACATCCATTACATGTAAGGAAAAATATAAATCGACAGAAAATATTTTTTGTGAAATTTACTTGATTCCTAATTTTCAATTTCTAATTCATAATATAATTATAATAATAAGTCATATGTATTAAGAAAATTTTCAAATCAATTGTTCCATATTTTTATTTAATGTATCTGTAAAACAAAAGATTTCAAATAAAAATAATCATTCTATATATGTATGATTAATTTTTATATGTTTATTTTGCATCTCTTATTTATATTGAATACATATTATTGTAGCTTGTATTACATAATTATTATATTTTTTAATTTTATACATTGCATTCATCTAATCATAATTATGTATTTATCTATGCCCTGTACAGAAGTGCTGTCATGACAAAGTGTGTTGAATTTGACATTATTTTAGAAAACCCTATGCTAAATCCTTGCTATATAATATTTCTGTTGTTCAGATTGAGCACTACACAAGGGTGCCTGAATGTGATGAGTGCCTTTTTATAAGGAACATAAAATAAATTCGCCAAGATTTTCTATGTGCAATATATGTTCACAGTTAGAAGAAGTATGTCTGCTATCAAAATATAAAATACATTTTAAAAAATACAAACAAATATTCTAGAAAGTTAAAAATTATAATCAATGGATATGCAAATAGATGGTTCAAAAAACTTTTTGCACAAATAACAGATACAATAATATTTATTACAAATAACAAATAATCTTTCGATATGTTTCAACCAAAAAAAAAAATAGTTTTAAAATGGGATGTATTTTCTTTGCTAATTTTTTTCAGAAATTTCAGAAACAGGCGCTGAATTTTTGCACATGGGCACCACCTACCCATGGCACAGACCTGGTTTCATATTCAGTAAACATTTAACATGATTCAATCGTAGAGTGAGAGGTATTTTGTTTTCTTTGCTCAATAAAAAAAAGGAAAAACTCTATTTCTGGTCTGTTCAGGAGTGATTCTATCTGTGTCTGTCCTTACAAGAACAGAACTGTCATTAACAGGTCGAGAAAAAACTCTAGAAATTGGTACATAATTCATATTTGCCGTCACAGGTACACCACGACCCCTATCGGGTAAATCAACATTTTCATTTGCATTCAAAAGGATATGACCTGTAATTTTTGGATTCAGACCGTACAATGCTGCATACCTGGGATTACCGATGATTTTGTATCCAATATGTGGTACAAGCGGCCCGTTTAGTGTTTCCGTAATCACAGGATTATCGATATCGATGTGAATCGTATATGGCACCGGAGTGTCATGTTTTATCTTCAAATCGACAGTTCCTTCCATTTCTACAGGATACCATGCCGTTGTGACAGATCCGTGGCTCGCTTGCTGTAGAACTTTGTCTACTATCGTAGCTGTGAATTGATGATTGTCAAAATTGATGCGACTGACCTTCTCTGGAATATTGTTAAAAAATGTGTTGATTTTTTCTAAAGCCTTCAAGAATGCAGTGTTACGCTGTAAGTTAATTTCTACATTCGTTAGAGTTCTATTTTCTCTGAGGTCTAAGTCGACACTACTATTAAAAGTCCATCTTTCTGAAGCACCCGAATTTCCTTTACGTGAAGCCATTTTGAAAGGATACCTTCTATTTTATTTCCCAAAAAAAATCTGTTGACAAAAATATACTGAATTAAGCACAAAGGAATTGACAGATGAGGTATTTTTTAAATCATAACACAAATTGTATGGATTTTTAATTATTTTTAGAATGTATCCATTGTATTCTGAATCATCAACTAATTTTTGAAGTTTTTTCTTAGGTTTTACATGAAATATTAATAAAAGCAATCAAATAATGATAAATTGCATAGTATTTATATAGAAATGAAACACAAAAGTTGGCAGTCATATTGAACCTGATTGAAGTGTCTTCTTTACATCTTGTTCCGAAAACTTCAAGAAACTATGATGAATTCTATTAACATGAGTAATAATATATAAAAAGATATTATTTCTGTAATTATCCTATTACCTTTTGGTTCCGACTTGTGAAGTGGTATTGACAGTACAAATATGGCTCTCGATGTGATGACTGTTCAGTATATTATTTTCTTTTATAAAGAGAATTTTCCTAATGTATCACCGTAAATAAAAAATCCTTCCAACCACAACAATAGAAACAATAATACAAAACATTCACATACAAACAAAATGTGAGAAAAACAAAATGACTATCATTGTAAATATCCAGAGCCAATAACAAACAAATAACAAATAAGTATTCTTTGTCAAAGAAAAACGTATTCTAATCAAACTTAAATAAGCAGCATCTAATGCCTCTAGCAAAATATAAGACAGTCTCACCAGCTGCTGATAAATACCTGAGAAATTCAGCTGTTTTTTTTAAAACAGAGCGCAAAACTAACTTACCAGTAGTCATGCCAATACAGATAATGATGATTTTAAACGAAATTGCCTCGGTTATCGATATCCTCCATCTGAGTGAGATAAGCTTAAATGTATGATTTTGTATATTTTTTAGAATGGGATCTGTCTAACTTTCTTGATAGACTCTCTGACTCTCTTTTCTTTATTTATTTTTTGAAAACCCCTTTTTATTTTTACTTCTATTCTCTATTATTTATTTAAACATAAATTCTGTATTATTATAATATATTTATAATTTGTGACATTCTTGACATGTTAAATAAAAAAATATTTTATTTGTTTTTATCGAACAACACACTATTGTAATATCGTAATTTGTGTTGTCTACAGTGGCCTAATAAACCCACACGTTTCCAAACGACTCATAACTAAACAATGCGTGTTCAATGCGAGTCCATGAGCTGCATAGTTAAAATGAACAATCACAATGCAAGACACAGATTGGCTGAAAATTCTTATACAAACCTATCTGTAAAGATCGGTTCAAGTTGAATAAAAACATTACTCCGGAAGGCAACATTTTAAGTGTTAATAATGGAAATATGAAATAATTATAAATATCGAACAATTTTTCATTCCTTTGTTTGTCTACACGACATGCATGCTTATCTTATCGCACGGAAGCAGATGGTGTTATCGTCAAACCACAGATGTTTTTTATTTTCTTTATATTATGGAAACATTATATTGATTGCCTAACATATAATAAACAAATTAAAATAATATGCTTCAAACTTAAGATCACGCTCATTATTGCAGTCATCAGCTTCATATTTATTTATGAATTGTTAAATAGTACATTTTTTTTGTCTAAAATCTCATCTCTATGAAAATGTATCTCACAGAATTCTCCATGAGTATTGAACATCAACCGATAGCTGAATCTATTAACACTTGGCCTGCGGGACCCGTAATATTACATGATTGTGTACTCCAGCGGTTATCTGCCAAACTCGGAAAGTTCTGTGCCTCATATTTTGACAGCGAACTGTAGTCAAATACTCTTACTGCATTTTTATAAGAAAACTTTCTCAGTCTATACTTTGTAAATGTCATCACTTCTCATTTCAATTTACAAGTGCGTCAAGCTTATTCTATCCTAGCCTATCATTCTGGACCGAAATCGTCATCCTTGGCTTAGTATACTTTTTTTTCAATTCCGGTAAAACATTTTAAATACTTTCATAAGTTTTAAATGAGTTTATTAATGCC
>JAGVSQ010000258.1:9821-45950 GCA_022683975.1 Rhyacophila evoluta
AATTATAAACAAAATCTTTTAAGTTCGATAATATTCAATTCTAATCCGAATGATTTTATTACATTCACTTAATAAGTATTTGCATTCATACAATTCCATTAGGGTTAATTCACATTTCAAGTGATACATTGAATCTGTACATTAAATGAATATATTTTAACTGAGCATATTATTGTAATTCACTGAGAGCTAGTATACTCGACATGTAATTTAGTATTTATTGCAAAGGACTGTATATTTGGACATAGCTTCAGCATATTTAATGAATATATGCATTTAATTGCAGATCAATATTATATATTCTTATTAAAAAGCCTTAATTAAGATAAGCTACTGATGAACTATAACCTTCACTTTAATAAAACATATACAAATAAAATCTACGCCCTTTTAAAGTTAATATTAGTTTAATAAAAATAGAGTACGTTCAAATTTTCAATTGTTGTCCAAAGCTGTTAACTAACATAAAGCATGATAAGGTCACAGAGGAGAGCGTTGTTTTCATTTAAGCCTCTAAAGGGGTCTGTAAATTGGCGATATGTAGACCTTCAATGGCCCAAGTAACAACGTTGTATTAAAGTGAAAATATACGTAAGCCTTACGCACCAGTAGTTTTATTTTATTATTTTTCTTGGAGTCTTGTGGCTTAACTCTGAATTTCAGGTGAGTAAATCAGTATAAAAATATTTACACGAAGGTTGTATTAAGGATTGTGTTAAGAAGGAAAAACAAGCCCTAATTTTTGAGTTATTAAGTTTTACGTCACATTCGACAATATATTTTCTTGTCATTTTTTATGTGTGCAGTAAAAAATATATGGCTATATTGTTATCATACATATTAAATTCGGAATGATGTTTCATATTACAATATATTCGAATTTGTTCCAAAGATGGAATACATAAATTTCAACACTGTAAATATGTCCAATTCAGAAATAAAAATATCGATTTTTGCATTGTCAAGACTTATTTTTGATAGATTTTCTTTTGTTGCAAAAATTGGATGTCATCCAAGTGTTGAGCATGTCGTCTTGTATCTGTGAACATTTTTTAATCAAGCAGCTTTGGGAATTGAACTGGCAATTTTCAACTTTTAATCGTACACGATAGCCTCTCGGCTAAGTAGACAATATTTATCCTCGCTTTACGGCACTTACCTCTAATGTGCCAATTTCGCAAAAACTACCGTTGACAAAAACATCTCATTTTGACTTAAAAAACAAAATCTTCAAAGTCATGTATATCATAATTGATGATGGATATTATCTTTGACGTGCAAAACTACCAATCGTGGTGTTGAATTGCGTCGCATTGGAGGTAGATTCACTATTATATATGATTCATTTACACGTTAATTGCAATTCTATACGCTCTCACTTGATAAAACTGTGTGAAATATATCTCCAAAGTAAAAATTAACAGGTTTTAGGACTTTCTGTAAAACTTTTAAAGAAATTCGACAATTTTAATAGTGTTAATAATATTTTCAACTGCATAATTATATATTGAATAAGAATTTAATTTATTTTTGTCTCTATCATATAAACATAGTTTTGGTACATTGGAGCTAAGTGGCGTGTAGCGACTATATATTAAAATGTATATAATACAGAGAAATGTCTCCCTGGTTAGCGTAGTTGGTAGTGTACGCGTCTGGCAATCCGAGGAATGCGGGCTTAATTCCTCATCTGTTGGATTTTAAAAATCTAAAAATGCAGAACTCGATACCCGTTGGGCTGAGTAACTGTCTGACAAACGATTCTCGTGAAAAATAATCTGTCAAGACGTTTTTATATTGAGGAGATCTATATAATCCGCTTTCGGAGTGGATATCTTGACATTGTATAAATCTTTATGCTCCACTTTGGGAGCGAACATGGTGTAAAAAAATATGATATAGTCCTTAATGACTTTTTTAATATATTAATTTCTTTACGACTGTTATGACGCTCAATAATTAGATGTAATTCGGCTGCATTGTTTTAGCCACTATACACATAAACATTGACGCCATACAGATATTGCGATAAAGATAACAAAGCAAAAATATAAGTGTGAGTTAGTAAACACAATTAGATATTGTACAAAATGAGGCAACACGTTGCTATGGCGCCATCTCGTGTTATCACCGTCATTATATGGCATCTATTACGACGCGTAGATATGGTATAGCAGTGAATAAGAAATAATAAGAATCCCACATAACATCAAATCTCTACAAAGCGTAATATAATACATACTAAAAAAGTACCATATAGAAAGTAAAAATTTATTATGAAAAAAAATATTCATTTTTTGAGTTCAATACCACTATACATTTATATTATCAATAATAATTGTACATAAAATATTCATGTTACTTCCATCAAATATATTATACAAAGAAAAATAATTTTCATGAAATAAATTTTTGGCATCAAATAGCATCCATAAACTTTTAGCTGTATAGTCTAAATCAAAGAAATGATAATAATTTAAATAAAAAAATGTTTGCTCTTAATTTAACGAATTTACACCAGCTTTCAATAATGCCCAGTAACAGCGAATAAAAACTTAAGGAAATAAATATAAATTTTATCTATTTATTTTCCTAAACAAATTTGTATTTAAGTACTTCGAGAGAAGTTAAATTATTTCATTTTAAATGATGTTTCCTTGTGAAGAAAAAATATAAAATATGTATCAAAATTAAAAAATATATCAATTATTTCAGTTGAATATTTTATATTATTCCAAATAAGCTACGAACTGTTTTTAATATTTACAATAGATTCCTCGTAAATTAAATGTGACTTAATTCACGAAACGCAAATAAAGCTCAGTAAAAAAATTAATCAAATTTTAATGAGTTTTGGTGAAAAAATATTTTATAAACAAAGACTTTTTATGCGAGTAATATTAAGTTTAATGATCACAAAATAAATATATCCTTATTTATAAAATGTTATAAAAACTATAGACTGTTTTGCTTAATTTCAGTGAATTATTTAAGATAATTTTTTTAGAACATATTTAAGAATATAAAAGAAGAGAAAATCTAGAAAGTTTAACAACACCACTTTAGTATCTACATATATATAACCATGTTTTGGTGGAAAAATACTTTAAACAATCTGCCATAGCGAGTTGTGTCTAAATATTGGTTTTTTCAACTATTTATTTTTATTGAGCATCATTTTTTTTTTAATTAGCTAATATAGCACAATAGTAAGGTTTCGATTGAAATCAGGATGGAAACACACCATGCACTCATTCATTAAAACACGGCAAACTTCTCATCCGCAGTTACTGTATTTTGTCTCGTTCTATGGATGCCTTTCAGTTTAAACTTTATAACTTAGATTCTTCTTCAAGCTAATATGATTAGAGAAGATTCAGTAGAGATATTTGTTGCTGATATGGCTTTAGAAAATATAACAGAAACTGATAAATTAGTAACAAGTTTATTGGAGATACTACGTTATATCTTAATACTTAATTTATTTAAGAAATAAATACAGAGAAGAAAAAAAAACAAGACTTTGCTTATGATGGAAGGTAAAAAACAGTGATAGTAAAATTTTGTAATGGGAATGCATTGCAGTAGTGAATAAATTTTAGGATTGTACGAATATATAAACTTTTATTCATGAAAACTTACAAAACCTCATGAGAAATCCAAAAAACACGCAAGGTGTTATTATGATACAGGAGACGCAGCGTAATTTATAAAACAAAATGAAATATCGTAGCACTTTGTGAGAAAAATATGTGAAAAACGCTTTTGAATTTCCCGTAGGTAAGAAAAGCATATGTGTTTCTTGTACGGTTACACTTATTCGAACTTTGTCTGTATGGTTTTTGAATACATGAGAACACCTAACTTCAATGCAAGGTTACTATTTTACATTTTTAAAGATATTTTGTTTAAACTAAAACACTTTAGTTTCTGTTAATCTTATAATAAATTGAGCTTTAAAAGATATGTACTTGGTATTGAGCTTAAAGTGGATTGACTTCATGATAAGTTTAGGGATAAAAAAAATGAAGCAGACAACTTTCCATTACGTTAAAATTAATTCTATCTAGCTATATATATTCTAATCCAGCGACAATGTAATTAGTTGGAGTTTGGAGTATGCTGGCACCTACAAAGCTTGACTCTACCTTGATTCTTCTACTAGCAAGTTTTTGTGTTATGATATACGGGTTATAAACAGGATCCACAGAATGTAATAGTTGAGCCAATGTGGTTTGAGAAAATGTAAGGCAACTGGCAGTTGGCGAAAATTATTAGATGCGCAACGTGACAGTCATACGTACTACATAAAAAAAACAAAGAAAAATAAGAAGAAGTTTACATTTTATCAGTTGTGTGTATTTTTTGACGTTGTAGAAAGAACTTCTATTGCGGTATTATTTAATTAAAATTTGATGTTAAATATGCATGTTAAAAAACATTTCATTAGTATAAATGACGTTTTACATGCTTTATATATATTTTCATTAATTAACAATAAGCCCCAAGAAGCTTTTATAAGATTTGATACGTTGAAAAAGTTCTGCGACAAAACCAAATAGATAATTCCGGGAAATCCTGACGTTTTTATTTATATAAACGCAATTACTTTGTTTACTATCAGCATAGCGTGACATTTTATATTAGCTGAGAAAACCTTATAGTTTGGGTAAATAAAAAGGATTTACCAATAAAACTACACTGCTAGAAACAATGTCTTGTGAGAAGAAACATCGTAAAATGTGGTATGGTGCAAAACAATGATAAAGGCCTCATACAAGGAAACGCTCAGTTCATGTTCGGAAGGCTTTTCCGCTGGGAAATAAAAGCTAACATGGACCGCTTGTAAAGCTGGTAGCTGAAGCTTTGTGTCTTTTCTCTTATTAATTATAGCGTATTCAGCGCTAAATTGTGTTTTTCTATGAATAATAAACGATGCTGTTTTTTATTTTGAATTTTCTGAATAAGCATAAATTTTAAAACCGCTGATTTAGAGTAATATTTTAATACTTTTATGTTTATGTATAATATTTCATTTTATAAACATTTTTATTCGGAAAACAATACATATGTAAAAATAGTAACCGAAATATATATAATACAATGTAAAGGACACACAGTAGGAAAAACTTGTCGAATAATATTGGTAAAATGCCATGATGTGTATTTTATGGATACACAAAGACACAAAGATTGAATTAAATTAGAAATTTTCGTTTTATTCAGCAGTCAAGTGAAACATATAAGCGAATATTTAAAGTTTTATTACTGCATAGAATATTTGTTAAGACTATTCATATGATATAAATAAAATTCAATACGACATTTGTATATAAAATTTTACATTCACTATTTTTAAAATGCATGGTTTATTTATGTGCGGGTCACTGAAAATAGTTCACAATCCATCAGTGAAAAACAATGAAGCCAGCGTATGAAATAATTCTTGTGGAATTTGTGGAACGAGTGATTGATGTGTGGAACTGAGGCCAACGGATAATAGATTCGCCCGTCAAAAAAAAAGGTCCACGTAGTTTGACTATCATTCAAAGTGGAGTTTTGATCGATGATTTTTGACTGATTTTGTCGATGCAGATAGTTTTTGATTAAGTACTCTTTATAGAGTATAGTGAGCACGTAAACATTTATGTGATCCAGACAGTATTTTACGATAGATTAGTTAGAGAGATTAGATAGAGAAGTATTAAACATATATTAACATAATATTCAGCTAATTAATGTATTTACAAAAAAAAAACTACATAAGTTGTCAAATTGAATTCTTATCTTCGATCTTACGTTGATATTATATTATTTCAAATTAAATGACATGCGAAAATACAATGTGGATAATATATCTTTGATCGCTATGAAAAAAACATATTTTTCTTTATATGACCGTGTTTTCTTTTGTCTATTTGCTCAAAAGCTACCGAAATGTAAAAGACATGTCCAAAAGCTTTGACATATTACCTGCTGGAGACATATCAATTTATCGCATATGATAAGTCTAATAAAAGAAAAACATTCCCTTGGAAGTAATAAATTCTCATAAACTTTGCATGAAAGGAGAGTAATATAAATTGACACACTCATAAAATAACGATGTAACACACCTTTTTCCATGTTTTTAAATAATATTTTTTATACCGTGAACACATACAGCAAATAATATTGATCGTTTAAAATACTTGATATTAGATTATACAACAAAATTATGTTATATATATATTTTAATTAAAAATAAAAATTATGCGTCACATTGTGAATCCATATGGTTCATTTCGGAGCAAACATTGTGTATTCATGTATATTCGTTTTAAAGAGTGCAAAAGCCTAAAAAATCCAATAATTTTAAAGTTTTCAACAATAAATGAAAAAATGATAAAACTTTCTAAAAAGCTTTATTGAATCTATTAGATTTAAATTTGATATAATAAGTATATTTAATTTTGCAATATGTACTTTTATTAAAAACTTAAATATTTTATATTTTTGTTGATCGAAATTCTAAATTTCTGATAAAATTTTAATCCCATTAATAAACGATACTTGAAATATTACAAACACTAGATATAAATAGCTTTTATTCGATTTTTGTTCGTTTAGAATTGTTTGGCTATCATGATTTAAATATTTACTTTTGAAGACAAATAAAAACGGAAAATTTTGCCAAAAAATATAGTTACAATGTTTTACAATGCCTACATCAAAATATAGCACGCAATAAAAAATACATATCATGTGTTTGAAGTTTGCCGAAATTCGATTTTCTATTTTTCAGGCGTACACAATTCTAGTCGATTTTCCGCTTACTCTAAGTGAAAAGATTATTTCTATAATTTCAAGGATAAGAAAATTCGTTTATCGTGCAAGTTGTAAAGCATTTGATTATACCAGTAAAGGTAATTCACAAATAAGGAAAATTGAATGTTATTTTTGTATAAGAATTATAACTTTTCATATAACATTCCATATTTATAATAACTTGACATTCGCTTAACGAAAAGTGTTTCTTTGAAAAACAAACCACTTTTTAAATACTTTTTACTTTTGTTTTATTTTAATTTGGCGAGATACTCGTATTTTTTTTTTCACACTTGTGACATTTTTATTCTAATTTCAATCTATTGCCAAACCTACTAGTTTGATTTTAAAGAATTTTCATTTCCAAATTCAACAATATTCTTTGTTCTTTGTGGAAAGATAAATGACAAACACCTTAACACAATCACGAGTGAAAAAAAACGTTTAAATTTTTGCTAATTATGGCTTTATATCATAATATATTCAAAATTTTATATTCAAACAAGATTGAACTCTGGTTTGTTATTTTTTTAATGTTATAATTTAAATTTATAAAAGTTATTTATACTACAAAGCAGAAAATAAACGCATGTATATTATATTTGTTACAAAAAATACAACCAGACAGTGAACAGCAGCAACATTATTTTTTTTTACTATCACCGATGATCAATGAAAGACAAAAAACATTGTTTATAGCCAAGAGTTGAAATAAATTTGTAAGAACATGATGAATTTAGTGAATTCGAGTAAAAAATGAGTTTGAATATAATCCAAGTAAAATCGTACTACTTATATAAAGCTTGTAGTTGCATAATATATTTACGCTATTTTTATAAGTGTCAGTAGTGTAACAGTAACACTAAACATTGACGGATATATACTACTACTTTAGCTTTATAATATATCTTCTTTTTGGCACAATAGACTATTATGTTCTATACTTTCTAATACATCAGAGACGTTTGTTAAAAAGGTGTTTTACTAAACAATTCTAGAATGCTTATATAAGACAAAAAAGCATTATTCAAATTTTAAATATACATAAACCATTAACGCGCTCATAAATCTTTCTGTCTTACGTCAAATCGTTCTTCATAGGCGACTATGACCACTCCGTAAATATACGAACATCACGTAGCGTATAAAAAAAAATTCGGCACCCAACCAGTCCTCTCCGAATTATTTTGAATGATTGTTTAACTGTTATTGAATCAATTGTCTTAAAAGATTAAAACACTTTACCTAACCATTCTTTTCATTATATTATCACTAATATTAAAACCAAAGTACTAATTATTTTCACAACCAAATCACACAACTTCACTGCAGGTAAGTTACTTTTAGCTCGGTGTATTGATAGATCTTTGCAAAATATGATTCCTTAATACAAATAATCATAACCACTGTTCATATTGCAGTTTATAAATCGAATTTATGTAAATTCACGAATTACATTACTGTAGGAAAAACTCTGTGAAACATCATATAAAAGACAACCTCTATATCTAAACTGGTTGATTTTAATTTAAAAAGGCTTAGTTTTATACATTATTTACCTTTAGGCAAGTAAGGTCAATAAAATTTCATTTTCTGATGTAATTTACTGCAATTTCACCTAAAATAACTTCATGATGACATCCTTTAAAACACTTCATTATATCGATTAATTATGAGACCTGGATACTTGGAAATGGTTTTATTATTATTATTATATCATGTTTACTTCCAAATTAGAGCAAATGGGTCTACACTGTGTGAAAATATCCACCCTAAGAGTGGAATATATGGACCTTCGCAATTTTAATATGTCCTGACAGGTTAATTTTTACAAGAATTGTTTGTCAGACAATTGGTGAACCTAATGGGCATCGATTCCTGCATTTTCATATTTTTTAAAATCCAATAGATGGGGATTCGAACCCGCATTGCTAACCACCCACGCTACTAACTACGCTAACTAGGGAGACAGAAATGGAAACGGTTACAAAATTAAAAACAAATATATTTTAGTATAATCAACACTTATTTCCGATCGTGTATTTTATATACCTCGTCTCTAACTAAAATTACTGGCCAAACTCACACTTTTTTTTGCCAAGTTTTGTTCTTTATTGAGAAACACAGATAGTTTTAGTATTTTTCCGTTTCCTCCAATTCTATCTATCTCTATTCAATAAGCCTATAATGTATTGTATATCTTCATAGAGAATTTATCAAGCGTAATATTATTATTAGCACGGTTTGAGTATTTGAGATATCACCAGTGTTTTCATATTTTCTTTGAGGGTATTATGATGTGTATCGAAGTAATGCAAGGACACAATCTTCCTTAATCTGATTAAGATATTATAAGGTCGTCGAAAACGTAACCACGTGATATTTGATTCTGTATCTTACAGTAAAACGTTAAGTAAGTTAAGTAATAAATCATACATGGGATACAAAACTAACAGGAATTTAATTTAAATACCAAAGACTATTCCAATATATTTTTATTGAATTCCAAACGTAAGCACTTTAAAATAACGTTCGCAAATACATTATCCGTTAAGCGATACATTGGTCAAAAGTTTTCTAATATGTGTGTCTTGTAGACAGAATGATGGATGGTTTTGAATAAAAAGGCTTTTCGGTGAAAAAATGCTCAATAAAAAGCTCTAAGAACGACGCGATAAATGTCCCGGGCGTGTGTTACTTTAAGCTAAGCACAACTCACTTTGTACAAATGGTTTTTGGAAGCCGCCATTTTTTACTTTGTCCGACACTTTTTATAAGTGTCCAATAAATTTACTTCATGCTTACCATTGAACTTTTTAAAGGTATTTTAAGGCTATTTTTAATAAAACTATTGTTTGTAAATCATATGTTGCTGTGGTGGTAACGTAATAAGCCTTCACGGAGATATTTGTAGTAGTTTTATACATCCAATACTATATTATTTTAATTGTCATGACTCGATGTCAACCAAAATGTCAAAATAAATTTCAAATTAAAAACAAAATTAATTATCTACATTTTCATATTGTTCTTATTTCAGAATTTTGGTTTACAGTTTTAATCACTTCATGTTGCATTATAAAGAAATGACAAATTGATGTTAGCTGGTGTATCTATTAAAATACAGCTATTTGTTTGACACACTTTTATTCATCATTTGTATATACCATATTCAATCCAACTGTCGGGGTATAAAGAAGATGTATGTGGTCAAATATTTTTTCTTAATTCACGATCTTGAAGAAACGTATTAAGATTTTTCTTTTTCATGTATTCTATATCTAACCAAATATTTTAAAAGGACGATGAAACGATTTAGGATCAAAATTTCATGTGTTTAGATTAAAGACAGAGCTCAAAATTGTGTGTTGCCTATTGTTTCAAAAAACTTTAAAAAATCATCGGGTGAATAGTCATGGTGCCTTTCTTGTTGCTCTAACTACGTTTTACAAAGGTTAGGTTAGGTTGTATTATTATTAGTTTTATCATTTACATAGGTGAAATGTGAATTTTTTGATGTGTGCTAGACTGAAAATATAGTTGATAAATTTATAAATTATATTTACAAATAAATCTCAAACGTGACAACATAGCATAATTCTAAATTGTTCAAAAAGTACATTTTATTGTTACTTCTTAGCCCCAAATACTATCGAAAATACTATCGGTGATATAAATATTTTTTTATTAAGCTCGCAAATCGTTTTTTTATTTTTCTTATTAAATACCGTTTTTAAAAAAACAGGTACAATTTTTTTTTATATTTGAAGATATTGAAATTCTGAAAGTGTGTATTATAAACATGTGTCACTTGAAAGCTCAAAGTATTGTAAATAGGACATTAAAATCATCTAAAATGAATGATTAGGAAAAAAATTTACAAATGTATTAATAATTATCAAAGATGATTATTTTATTTCGTTTCTGTTAAAATATAAATAAATTAAGTTATTTTTACGTAACTTTTCTGATACAGTAAGTACTTCTTTTTCTTCTTCTTCTATTCTTTTTGAATATAATCAAATTTTCTGGTTATTATTAGCATCCAAGATTTCAAGTGAATTTATAATGGAACAAGAGGTCAGGCTCTTTGACGCAATTAATAATAAATTAAAAGCTCTGCCCATTTCTGGGAGGAGCTTTATTATTCACGAAATAAAATAAATCAGATTCTGTGGTAAACTTTACTCTCCGCCCAGTAATAGACAGATGCTGGGAGTCAGGAAAAGGCTACTGTCTATGATCCAAGACGTATCCTCTGCTGAAACAGAATGATTTATGTGAGAGCCTTTAGGTTAAGCTCTGATAAGCCTCTTTAAGGTATTTTTCTCCACTGATTTTATCTGAAAAAGTCATGAAAGCTTCGCTTACTTACTATAGAATTCACGAGAGAAATTATATTATGTACTTTTAAATCTAATTTTTGGAATGGATGGTCGCTTTCAATTTATATAGATCGATCGGGTAATACATTTAATGGCGATATTTTTTATTCAACTAAAATGTCAAAATAGTTACATAACTTTTGTTTTAATATCTATTTAACACGCTGGAAATATAATGTTACACAAACTTAAACCAAACTATACACATTCTTTGGTTCAAATTGACGTACAAAAATGATTTATGAAAGATAATTATTATTTTAGCGACAATCTAATCAAGAATAATATTCTCAGAAGATCTATCAACTGAATAAGAAATTAATTTCATTATTAACTATTAAATAATTAACTATCAATTAATTACTAAGTGGAAAATATTTATATCCGTTGCATTTTGTTACAAGGCGTTTCTTTTGTCACCATAAGTGACAGATAAATTCAAAGGAAATAAAAAGGCCAATGTTTCCGATTTATGATTTTAATATCAGAACGCCAATCATATTTTGTGATGTATACCATAATATTATGTTAAGTGGTTTAAAAATAATAATTCCTCATGGCAAACAAGAAGGTTTCTTTCTAACAAGATAAATTAAAAACTTAATTAGCACATGAATCATTCACATTCAAGTGTACATCAAATAAGTTATTATAAAGCCATAAAGATAAAAGTAAACGAATTGAATCATCAATTCACAAACAAATGATATGAATATAAAATATTTAGAACTATGATAAAATTGTTTAAATATTGTTATTACTAATGTTATAAATAGTTCAAAGGTTTCACTCAAATTTTCAATTCTATTAAGACACAATATATACTTGATTATTATTGATATTTGGCGGTTGATGAATAAGGATTTTTTCGCCAAAAATTATTTACGTCAATATTTGTCTGACAACTCAACGTGCAAATTATTATAATTAAATAAATGTACAATATAAATTTACTCTACTGAGAAAACATCAAACTTAAAACATTATAAATAAATTTATTCCGCAGAGAGTGAAAAGAATTCGCTCAATTAATCGCGCGTAATAAGCAGTAAGTGAAAATATTTTTTCCGTTATTTAGAGTTCGTGCGATTTTCGTGAGTGCTTATTTTCAGATAAATAATTCTCGCCAAGCGTATAAGCTCGCCAGCTTAACGTAAGTTACCTCATTGGAGGCTAAAAAGACCTGAACTAAATCGCATACTTAATATAATATTTGTGTATCAGCATTATCGTTAAAGTTTATAGTATAATATTTTATATATTTTGCAAAACAACAAAGTTTAAAATGTAATTTAATGGTGTTCCACCAACGCTATAAAGATAAATATACTACGCTATATTTTGTGTGGATAGTTTTATCCGCTACACACAAAGCCTTGCTCGGATGTTGTTACATTGAAATATAATAGAACAGCATGGTTGCAAAATCTTTATTTATTAACACTCATTATTCTTTGATGGACAGTAGACAGTACATTTATTTTATTTTATTAATCCAAATGTACTTATTGAAATTTCTTTATATTTTATGTATTCATTGCAAAAATCGCATTTTTCCATCAACAAGCATAATTATTTTGTAACAAATCTACAGCCGGCATGTAGGGTTAATGGGGGATTTCTTCTATTTTACAATGATATCATTGTATTTCAGAAAGCAAGAGTAGGGACATTCTCAACAATTGTACTTAGCGACACAGAATATAAATGATATTTTCTGTAATGATATCTAGCAGAATTTTCAAAGTTTTAATTTAAAACATATATTTTTAAATATATACTTGAGGTACAGTTCTATGATAAGTGAATACTTTTACAGGAAGGTTCGGGCTAGGGCAAGGAAAAAATAATATAGATACTGATATTATCACATTGTGATATTGAAAAGGTTTAATTTATGATATATTAAATTGTGTAGCATGTATTTGCCGTAAAATGTTTGAATTTTCTCTAACGAAAAATTTCATTGTTGACAGCATTTTTCTGAAAATGGATTGATCAAGACATGCTTCTATAACAACGTTACAATACCCTTACAATATTATAATTATGTCATCGATCACAATAATTTTACAGGAAGTACAAAAAAACGTTTATTTAACAACTTTGAGCCAAAGCTGAAATATAACATAGGCACAGCCTTAAAATGCGTAAACTTAAAAAAAAACATTTATTCAAAAGGGTATTAATTTAAGTTATTTATTCAATAACCAATAAAATTGATGTGGTGGAAGCTTTACAAGTCCTTTTTCAAACTAAAAAGCTTACATTAGATAAAAATTCGTCATTTTCAGCTATCACCCTTTTAATATAACGTGTATTAAATTTTATAGATTCAGATTATCAAATAAAAGCTATTTCAAAAAATTCTTCTTTTCAGTACGGACTTTGTTAATTCTGTCAAAACTGTAAACAAAAAATATTTGTAACGCGTAATGTTTAAAAAAACTGTGATATATTACAGTTACTCTAGATATCTATCTTATTTGATGATATAAAAGTATTGTGCTTAAAAGATATTTCTTGAAGAAAAATTGATTCGAAATGCCTCATGATAAATTATTATTATGAAACACTTACGCGGCATTTTGCCCCTTCTTCTTCGTTGGCCTTTTTTTCTTCTTTTTCTCATTTGAAAAAGGTTCGTTAAGAAATACAGACTTGTGCAAAAAAATGCCAACTTTGTTAAAATATACCTATGTCGGAAGAATTTCGTATGACATTATTGTGTGGTGACCACAATTTACCGATAACTTCTTCTAACAAAATACGTATATTATTTTATCTTTTTAATAGCACGATTTGTATTTATATCATTATTTATGGCTATTTTGATATCAATTCTCGTTAGAAAGCGCACGTGGGTGACTTTTATTTAAGTCCACCTAGCCGAGAGCAAAATAATAGACTATATCTTTGGAAGAAAACCATCCGTCAGATGGCCATGGATGCAAAGATAAAAACTTGGCAGAGTAGGTGGGACGCGTCGACTAAAGGCACACACGCATGTTTTTTCCTAATATTAAATGGCACATGAAGATAACCAAGTTGACTCCAAACTACTTCAGTAGCCAATCTATTACAGGCCACGGTGGTTTTACCGCTAAACTGTCTCATTTTGGCCTTGTTAAGCAGCCAACATGTTCTTGTGGCTGTCCAGAACAGGACGCTAATCACATTCTGTGAGTATATCCAAAAATGCGTACGGAGCGGGAAAAGTTACTCAAGTCGGTCCAACCAGCTGTTGGACCCATCTGGCCATCCTACTTGGCTGCCACAAGGGCGAATTTCATTGGTTTCAAAAAGTTTGCGGTGACGTACGGCGAGCGTGATGATCTCTTCACATACATTGCTTGACTAAATATTCTCTATTTTTTCAATTAGCTTTTTTTCTATCATTATATTTCTTTTAACTTCAGCACGCTTGAGTGTGTGGAAACCTAAGTCTTGGGTAATTTATATTTACTCCTGGGACATTTCTGTCGAATAAAGTAAATCGCCTCTCGATATCATAGCTCCGTAATACGCCTGTTTAAGACCAGGTGTAAGGACGGGGCGGGTAAATGGTGGGAACATTTGGTAGTTCTTTCAACAAAACATTATATGCATTAAAAACTTATTTTACTTAATATTTAAAAACATGATTTTATCAATTGAATTAGTATCTACTTGACCGTACTACAGTAAATAATGCTCAAACTTTATAACTTTTTAAACCAGTATATGAATTATTCGATTTTGTAAAAAATATATTATTTATTTCAATTGGCATAATTAATAGCTTTTTTGGTAATGTAAAAACCTGAATTTCAGCGAAAAAAACTAAAATAACGTCAACAATTATAGTTGAACATCATTCTGTTGCTATAAATATTTAGCAATATTATACAATGCAAAAAAATTGCAGAAACTAGACTCTTCACAGTCATTTGAAATACGTGATACTGCTTGTACATTTCCTTGTATCTTTATTTATACCATTTTTTCACGAAATTTAACTTGATTACCTTAATCCAATATTTAATTCAAATACACATTTTTAAAACTCAATCTGATATTTTTATCTCATAATTTTGAGTTTTCATCAAGTGTCATAATTTACTGCCAGAAACACCAAAAAATTGAAGTGCTCCAAAATGACATGTTTACATATAAACGTTATTACACCTCGATGACCGATAGATAAAAGCTTTTGTATTGTATATTGCAGGCATTCTTCAGTATCAAATATTGTGATCTTGATACGTTTAGTTGTAAATAATATTTAAAAATTTAAATATTACAAACTAGATTATCATGAGTAAAGCAGTTTTAATGACAAATCTTGAGGTTGTGGGAAAATAAATATTCAATTTTTGTAGCGTCCATTTTAAGTGAAGATATGGTTTAGCTATTTATATGCTTTGTAATAAAGTTTATTCTTCAGCTTAAGTGTGATGTGGCGCTTAATGAAAAAACTAATGGTCACACTTACATAAAGTCAAAACAAACTATGGAAGTTTTCAAAGGCGAAAAAAGGAAGAAAAAGTCTCTTTTCATCTTTTTATCGTAAATTGACCATAACGTTTGGGGGATTGAGGTCGAACTAAATAAAAGTACCGACTCAAAATAACAGTGAGTCGGAATAAAACGTACCCAAAGAAAAGTTATTCAATATGTTTTGAATGTTTTTATTTATGATTTAGTAAAGGCATAAATGATTATTCATTTTGATTATTTGAGCTTTCTCTCAGACCAAAAGTTTATCTTCTTTGATAAAATGGTTTATGGCAAAACGACGATTCGTAAAAATTCGATGAAAAAACATGGAAAATATATATAAATAATGAGTTGTTCCGATACATCGGCGACAAACCTTTTAAAAAAACAATTTATTAAAAATACAAGTAACCTTTAATAATAGGCCAGTCGCTGGGTAGTTGAAACGAATATTAATTCAGGGTAAAGGTTTTATATGATATGGCCCAGTATGATTATCCTAAATTTTCTCCTTCTGCCGAAGTGATCTTAATTAGCCAGGTAGATAAAGGTAATCTAAAATAGGGCACTTTCCAGTTTTCACAAAATAATTCAAAAACGACGCATCAATCTTGATGACTTTAAAATAAGCTAGTACTTATATTACTGCACCAAAATACATCACGTTGGCACTCATTTTATGCATAATTTTACGTTCTATAAATTACTTCTAGACAACTTTTTGATTTGATTCGTCGTTTTTGAATTATTTTGTAAAATTTAGAAAATGCTTTATTTTAGGTTACTTTTATCTTCCTGGCTAATTAAGCTTACCTTGGCAGAAGAAGAAGGCTTAGGATAATCATACTGGGCCATACCTGAATCGATTAAAAACATAAAATCTTTACCCTGAATTCGTTTTCGTATATTTTTATTACCTAGCTACTGGCCTATAATAAATAATTAGACAACAAATATGGACTTGCACAACATTATTAACATGTGTACACCAATATATAAAAGGTAATAAGCATTTTTTATCAAATTAATCTATGGTACAAAACATTTTAATCCAAAAGAACCAACATAGCAGAGCATGAATTTTTTCTGAAGACTCATACTAAAAGATTTTAATTTACAGGCCAAATTATTACCAATTACATGTTTTACGCATTGGAAGTCCGATACTGCATCTCAAAACCCTTTTAATACCGGCATTATTTAGATGAATTTTTCATATTGTAGTAATTTACTTAAGTTTCTATGAAAAATATTTCCTTTTAGAAACATTGAAAAAAAACAATTATTTTTAATGTGGAATTTTCATCTGCAAGAAATTCTTTTAAGAGGCGAATTGTATTCTTCATAAAAGTATCTGGTTTCTTTTTTATTATCTGCAAATACCTGAAATACTCTCAATGTAATCATATGTATACATTGCTTTTTAGCAGTAAATTCAATCGGTTTAAGGTAAATTTGAACATCACTCCAGAAAATCTATTGGTAAACTCTACTAAACTGCAAATATTGATAATATCGGAAGTGAAACATTATTATAAAGCTGCGGGAATTAAACTGGTGACCTACAAAATTAAGCATATTGAGTCGATACGCTATTGGCGTTGGCTGTTCTGTAACCACAAGAATATTCAAATAATATCTGGTATAAATTCAGAATAAATATTTTAGTATTTATTTTAAAAGAAATCTATTTCTGATACACAGTATTTTAAGGCCAAAAAGTTTATTAGGCACAATTCTTTAATAAATACCATTGCTGTCAGTATGGCTCAACTGAAAATGAGCACTTTCAGGAGGCTTTTAAAAAAAAGCGATTGATTTTTATCGCTATTCTGTTTATGCGTACACATGAACTGCTCCTTCAATAAAACGATATAATATAACGAATTTAATCCACACGGTTGAGCTTCCTTGAAAAGCGATGATTGCTCCAGAATTTCAATTCGATCTCTCGCTCTAGCCGATATTTAATGCAAATTTATGCGAAATTTATCGCCAAGCCAAGGGGAATACCTTTTGTCTATGGCTAGGATAACCAAATACGCTTAATCTCTAAGCTCCTCTTCTCTATCGCGTGTACTTTTGAAAGTTTGTCTCTGGATTTTACAATCAAACTATCGACTCCTGAATCAGATATTTAATTTAATAAACTAACTTCAAGACCTTGTTTTTTTCCACATTTCAGTAAATATATAAATATAAATGATTCTCCTAAAAAAGATTATAAATATATTATTTTTAGTAAATCAAATACAACTAAAATCATCGAAATTTTTTAGATTTTTAAACATTGTTTATTACAACTCATATTCATTCATACTATTTTTTAGTAATTGATTGTAATTTAAGTGTTTATATACACAACTATTTTGTTCAATACGTTCAACGTCCATGTTTTGATGTTGGACTGTGTACGTAGGCTTAAATTATTTAATTATATACTTTTAAATAAACAAAATACAATAATTTCATCGACCATTTGATAATCAATCATTCTGAAAAATAGTAAACACAACGAACAAAATACATTCACTCCACATTTGGATTGACTACTAATTGGAATTTTACACTGTGACATTCAATCCAGTCCAGGCAAAAAAGAATTAACCTTCAGTATGTTAAAAATTACTTTTATTTTTGGAATCACAATGCACACAACTAAATATATATTCTGTCCAAAAATGGCGGACCTACCAAATTTACTTGCAGAAAATGACTCATAACCAATAAAATTCAATAGCGAACTTTTACAATGAGTTGTTTTTATATTTTATGAACAAGTAATACAGCCTATTGCAAGTAAATAATTATTAAATATTTACAAAAGTCTTTGAAAAATATAATGCTTTCATATGAATTTCAATTTTTGATAAACAGTTTTTGATAATTTGTCAGTCATGTTTAACCAAAAAAAAAATACAAAATGTTTATGGCGAAACAATAATAATCAAATCTATCAAAATAAAAATCGACCGATAGAAAATATTTTCCCGGTGATCACGTTTGTTTGCGGTTGGTGCGTCTTTGGATTTGGGAAAATATTGCTGATAATCTTTACATTTATAAGGGCTACAGTCAGTGAAAAATGTACAGGAAACTGTAGTAAACTGTTGCCACTAAAAATACGAAAATTGAGGAAGGTACGAATACGTTTGGTAAAGATGGATAATACTTGGTATATTGTGTTTTGAGAGCACTAACATGATTACTGAGTACTTAGATAAATTTTGTAAGAAACTTTTATTAGATTTTTTTTTTTTTAATCATTAGCATTTTGTATACATCATTATCTCGTTTGAATGCGTGTTAATTAGCGAAGTGGGATAGTGATACATATATTTAATTGTGAATGTTAAATGATGTTATAAATTAAATTTAAACTTTTCTTATAAAAACACTTAAATGTGCTAGTCAAAATATATATGTTAGAAGCTTTCTTTTATCATATTTTTCAGATTGCTTGTAAGCTCTGTCACTAAAAGCTCCGTGCATGATTTCATATTAAAGAATTTACGATGTCTGATGATCTGCTCACACGTCACGGAGCATAGAAAAAGGGGTATTATAATATGTTCACTGAACTGAATTAAACCTCAAAAAGCTAAAAGAAACCTACTCGCGTATGAGCGAAAATATTCAGTCAAAGAGAAAAGACTGAAACGTAAATGCAGGTAAAATGAAAATAATTCTATAAAAAGATATTGAAAGTTTGAATAAAATAATTTGTATACTTCTATTTTATGGTTGTATGGTTTTAATCTATTAATATATAAACGTATTTTGTATGTGTTCAAATCAAATTAACTTTTGAAAGATATTAAATTTCTTAAATTTAATTTAATTTAGAATACGCTTAATTCGTTCTTAGATTGTTTTTTTTTTCACAAAAGCTCCTTCTGCTGCTAACTTTGATATAGGTATCATTATAGAGATCACAAATTTCATGGCCGTACCTTCCTTGCCGTGTCATCTTCACAGACGTCTCCAAAGACCCTCCTTTTCCTTTCAAATATGTCTTTTTTGATAACGCCTATCATTTTAACGCGTAGGTCAGTACAAGAGTGATGTAGGTTATGCAAAATTTCATTTTTATTATTTCTTACAGAAAGCTTGATGTTTCTATGAGTTCATTTAAGTAGTACACGTTCTTAGAAAATGAGATAACTATTTAAACTATAATATTTAGTTGGCATTTTTCAGATGTAACTCTATTTTACAAGCAGCAGTATCAAAATTAATTTCCATTTATAATATTATATTATTATATAGTATTACGTCTTATTAATATTATATTACAAAATCGGTTTGGGCTATTTGGAGTGTTGTAAACTATTCGAGAGACTTTTATCAAAACCATTTAAATATTATATAACATTTTCATACTTCCAGTTGTAGAAAACTCGCATCGATGGTTTTATATTTGAACTTAACGTCATTTTTTTTATAATCCAAAGATACAGGACTAGATATCCAATCTTGTTTAATTGGCCAATAATCAATTCTCGCAAAAAAACCTCAATGTGAGTTTTTACACAACAGAGGTCTAAGTACTATATTACTAGAAAGAGTTTTTTTACACTATGCATATCCAATGTGTCATGCAATTTTATAGCATTGATCAAGCAACGATATTTTTTATTTAGGGCTCAATTTTAAACCTATTAAACCAAACGAAAATTTAATAAAAAAGAACAATTGTTTACATTTACATCTCTTTTTTATTTTAAATTGTGTTTGTTTTGATTCGAATACTATATTGAATTAAATTTAATAAAAATTACCCTACGCAAATAGTAATCTCTAGTTTCACATTTATTATAATTCAATTTCAGATTAACATAATATTGTTATCACGTCCGAGCGTGGTTGGAATATCAACTACAACGTGTTAATCTTGCCACTGAAATATCTTGTTTTCACAATAATATTATTATTTAAATTTGAAATTCCAAAACTATAATATTTATAAAATTAAATTGTTACAAAATATACAACACTATTTTCTACACCATAATTAATTCAATACCTGATAATATATCGACAAATTACATATTATGGAAGTATTTTCAAACTTATTCCACTATGTAATTATTTAAAAGAAAACATGTGAACCAGAACTCTGTGTATAAAATAACCACATTACATGTCTTTAAATGTTTATTTTTGTTTTTAAATCGATTTTATCTACTTGTTTGAATGCTAAATGATTGTTTTACGTAAAAATATTTCTTCAAAATCGATATAATTAGTATTTTTGATATCCGATTCTTTGTAAACGATGATAATTTATGACTCAATTATTTGTCTATTGGATATATAAAATTAACTTTACTTTTAATTAGAGTTTTGAGGTTGGCATTATCAAAAATTAATCATTTTTTTTTCCTTTTTCATTGTTTCGATTTGATAATGTATGTTCTATGGTTAAGTTAGTAGTACAATTGTTTTACAATTGAATTCCAATTGATTTTCTTGTTAAAATTTTTACATTACAAAGCTGTGTGTACTATTTTTTTGGTCTAAAAATCTTTTAACCGTGATGATTTGCTTAACATTTGGGAAAAAATATATACACTCATCCCTCGATTTACGCGGTGCCCATTTTACGCGGTTTCACTTTGACGGAAAAAAATTACATTTTTTTAAAAAACCATACATATTTTGTGGCACGTGTAACACAAATGCGTATTTTGCATCAGATTACCCTAACTTCTAGGACCAGACGTCTGTCCCCCTCCATTGCATCAATGAATTGTTTATTGATCAGGAAATAGACGAAAAAGAATTGATTTAAATGGTATCAAGCAACGAAAAAGCAAATGCTAAAAGTAACGATGATAGTGATAATGACATTACTAATAAACCAAATAAGTTTACGTCTTAAGATATTTCTGAAATTTACAATTGGCCAACAACTTAGATAATAAGGTATTTGCCACTTATCCTGTTACTGAACGTGCTGTTAAATTTCAGCGAGACCTTAAAAGCCCGTGTGCTAATTACAGTGAAATTTACAAAGACTTAAAAAAAACAAAACACAAAAATTAGTTACAGACTGCATAAGATTATGCTTTTAACTATAAACGTGCTTAAATATATGTCGAGCTATTAAATCTATTTCTTAATAAAATTCTCTTTTATTATGCAGATATATGTGTATATACAATGTACTCGTTTTACGCAGTTTTCTGGAACCTATCCGCCTACTTTATATGAGCTTGAAGTCTCGATCTACGCGGGTTTTTATTTTCTGGAACCTATCTTCCGTTTTTGTATGAGCTCTAAGTCTCGATTTACGCGTTTTCTCTTGGAACGTATCTACCGCGTTAATCGAGGGATGAGTGTATTACTAATATTCAATAGCTAATTTGCTGAAAATCAATTATCGCACAAAATCCGTCAGCATAAGTCTTGAAAATGGGAAAATTCAAAAATTCTATTTTCTGGAGTAATCATCTTTACACTGTTGAATCTCAACTTTGGAGCTAATATGGCATAAAATTAAAAGTTTATTCGAGTATCTCACAATAACATAGTGTAAAAATATTAAAACGTAGTTTCAAACTAAGATAAGATAACTGTAGCGATTAATTTAGTTGACTGCTATTTAAAAGAATACTTATATTTGATCCAATACAAACATAACGTTTATTTTCTTATTCGATAGAGTAGACTTACAATATGTTTAGCAGTAGAAAATGTAATGTATTGTCGGTATATGTCATGACGCAATGCAGTATACCATGGCATACCTTCAAAGAATTGTGAGAACTGTCATACACTTACATCTTTCATTTTATTTTTATCAAATATAAATATTTTTCAGATATTTATAATGTATGGTACATAATTTTATAACATCCCGTAATAACTTTATATTGTTTTCATGAATTTTTATTAACTTTTAAGACTGTAATTAGACATTTTCAAGTTATGATAAATAGTGTTTACGGATGGTATAACAATGAAAAACAATTCAAAGGTCTATATTTTATATATAAATCTTTATATTTAAAGGTTTTTTTAATATTCTGAAACTAATTTCATAGTAGATTCATTTAAAAAATATTTTGATAAAATAATATCTTAGTTAAATCACTGTTTCATTATTATTAAGCAGAATTTTAATTAACTGATAATTTACGAGACGATAATTGGGTCGCTGCAAAAAGCACTTTGAAAGCTCGATTGTGCTTTTTGCGACATGACAAAATTGTATATGTTAATATCAGCGACCAACAAATGCTTAAAAACAAAATAACTGGATTAAAAAACTTGGAAGTCATCAATAACTACTATGGGTCACAACAATTTAATAATCACAATATTTCAAAAACTAAACTGCACGAAAGTATCCTTTAATTTTTTGCTCAAATAATTAACAACGAGGAAATCTAATTTTATTATTTTCATTTAATCAAATATTTTTACACAAAAGCTTTTTTTACAACACTTAACATTAATTACATTTGATGTTGAAGGTGGTTAAGCTTAAAAAAACGTTGTCAATTTTACTATGCTTAAAATTTCATACAGCCCACATACAAGGATGTGTTCGGACTATGTAAATAATTCACATTTTTTAAGAACACAGTGTTTGTTTAATTTGGTGGTCACGTTATACTGGAAATACTTTGGAGGATTTCAGAACTTTTAGTATGCCAAACAGGTTTTTGAGAACAAGATTAAAAATGCAAATGTTGTATACAAAAAAATACAACGGAACCCACTTTAAACGTCTACTCTGCCTTCCTATGTGACGTTATAACATATTCACGGACATGTGACTTCGTATGAGATGTATAATATAATTACTTTAGTATATCATCAATCTTTAAATATATACGTATTGTATATCGTTTAATCTCAGTTATTACTGTAGCTGTAGGTACTCACAAAGAATTTATTTAAATGATAACACTGATATTTAAATTATCAAGAAACCAAGCCAAAAGTTCATTATATGAGAGTGAAAAATTATTATTTTACAATATTATTACATTTAATATGAACTATTCAATATGAACGTTAGCCTTCTAATAGTATTGCCAGGTAAACTTATGTACGAAGAAAATTGTTTTGAAATTGAAATAGTTTATAAAATGGAAAATGTATCTTAAATATAGGATATTTAGTTAAAAGGGTTGTATATTTTATAAATCATTAACATAGAAAATAAAGTATAAAAATATGATTCATTACTTACAAAACATTTTTTTTTTTGTGTACAGTCCTGATATCAGAGATTTTTCTGCTCTACACATTACAACATATAATGGAATAATGTCGATATAAAATTAAATATTTTTTAAATTTTTAGTCACCATTTTTGCTTCCAAAGTAGCGCATATGGATCTCCCACAGTGCGAAGACATCTACTCCGAAAGCGGAGTATAAACGAAGACGAGCGAAGACGTCTTGACAAATTATTTTTTCACGAATTCTTTGTCAGACAATTGCTTAACCTCACAGATAAAAAATCTCACAGATGTGAGAATCAAACCCGCATTCTCTGGACTTCTAGGCAAGCACGATAACCTCTACGCTACCGGAAAGACGTCAAGATGTTAAAATTATCTATTAATATGAGGAAAATATGGTATACTATGTTCATATATTGAACTCATAAGAAATATTTTAGGGTGAAACAATTATTATATTAGTTTGTATAGTGACACTTTTAAATAAATGTCAAAAATGATGTGTTTCCAGGAGCTTTACGTTAAAAGGAAATACTCAAAGAAATTCAGATATGTACTACGCGTCACAAACAATGAAAAATCTTACATACTTAGTTGACGTAGCGATCACACAGTGAACAAATAGCATTAGCCTCTCAATCAATGGTATCTCACCTTTGTTACGTGATACAGCTTTTTTTCTTTTACGTTTGACTATAATTAAGTCTAAACAGTCCAGAGTTTCAAAAATTGTACACATTTTACTTATATAATAAATTATCTCCCTGTTTATCTTGTATTCAAAAATGAGCTAGTGGATAGATGTCTCTTAGCTAGAATGAATTTAAACACACAATAATTGTGATAAATGTAGCATCTATTACTGATTCCAGAACTATTACCGTGCATAACCGTTGACAATAAACCATTGATGAATATATATTCCCCGCTTAACAAAAACCATTAATATTAAAACCATAACATAACCTAACCTCACTTAATTCCTGGCATAATCGGAGGGTTTTAGTACATGGAGATATTGCGCGAAGAATTGATTATACTGTTACGTATATATTATATTTTATACTCATAAATACAATTAAAATAAAATTATCTTATATGGAATGTAGAATTTAATTATTTAATTAATCTTTAATATACTAATATAAACATTCTATGTTCATAACTTAATCTACTTAGAAATTGTTTTTATTGTAACATTATTATATTGTGTAACATGTTTGGACGATTTAGTAGACTTATTTAAGATATTCAAGAGTTAATAAATATACATCTATATGAGTTTTTTGATCTTTTAATATTGACACTTTTTCAAGTTTTCTATTTTTTCTCAATGTAATGTATCACACCAAACTTTAAAATGCTTTATTCGTACTTTTATTGTGCACTTTTCGGATATATATTATAAAGTTTTTCGATGAAGAATAACTAGAAATATTAATACCAAAAATATTAATAAAATTTAAAGATGATATCATGTAGCGTATTCAGTTACATTATAAAAGTTACCAACCTGAGCAGAAATATATATTTAAGTTGTGCATAATGAGATTTTATTTTTAAAATGACGATTATAAACTTATCTTGGTGGCAGAGGCAGTAGAGAAAGTGTTATAAAAGCTTTTCTGTTGTCACATATCCTTCGAATTTTCCAAGCAGATATTTTGCAAAGGGGAGATAAAAAAATCACACGATGTAGAAATAAAGTTGTTGATTGTATGATGCGAGATTTATTTCCCGCGCGAGGGTGGATTTCTTATGAATCTGAGTGCAGGAAGATAATAAATGTTCCGCAATAACACAGCCAACCTAATAGTACAATACATGCGACTAAATGTATTTTTATAGATGATAAAAACTTGTATACTCTCCCTAAATGTATAGAGAAAAACAATGGGTTATATGTTTAATAGTAACGTATTTAGTTTTGACAATATGTTGGGAAACATAATACATAATAATACATACAACTCGTATAGAGAAACAATAATTTATAAATAAAAAATTAGGCATAACATAATTCATGTTAAATAGAAGAAGGTTTGTGTGGCCGTGAGAAATCAAAATCATCAACTATTTATTATTTCACCATTCCAAATTGTATTCCAAAACCTATTTATTAACAGTAACGCCGATACAAAAAATATGTGCTTAAATATCTAATATTTATCACTCGAGTGCGAGTGAGTTTAAATGGATGTTATTTAAGAATTAATTTTATGTCACAAAAAAGTTTTTGCTCGTGTAACGACAAACATGTACAATACAGTTAACAGTTCTTTTGTTATTTTTCATGTTTAGTTTTTCCTCTCCGATAGTAAAACATTAAGATCTCAACAATATAAAGATGGCCACCCCATAAATAGTTATATAAATCTTCACATTTTTTTTCACATTTTTAAGAGAATTGACTAACAATTAGTTGCTTAACCCGGTGGATATCCAGCCCTGTATTTTTGGATTCAAAAATCCAGTAGCTGTGGGAATCAAGCCCACAATTTCCGGCTCTAAAACGCACGAAAATCTCACGGCTACGTGATAACATTACATATACATATTTTAACAATAGATAAATAGAATCTGTATTTCATCATTATTATTTTCTTTTAAAATAATACACACAATGTGACAAATAATAAAATGATAACTTTTTTCCAGAGTCGTAATATAATATGAACGTTGAAGAAAAATCCAAACATTTTTTGCAGCTTCTTATCAATTTCTGAAGAAGAAAAATGCGCCACAAATGCAAATTCGTGAAAAGCTTTATACGTATATAACACTTTACTGAAAAGCACACATTATGTTTCGGATAATAAAAACATCCGCCCATGTAAAAAATATTTTATTTCATTTTTCGGATAGCGCATCGTGGGTGTCTATTTCGTCAATTTTGGGAATTTTGGGAATTTTAATACATAAAATATTAAAGTCTATAAATATATCAAATTTATTATAACGATGAAAATAGACAGCTTTTAAAATACTCTAATATATAATACTCGGCGAACAGCCATTACAAAACTCTGTAACATACATAACAACTCAGTACTTCAAATTCGTATATAATATTTAAATTCTTCTACCCTAACCTTTTTTACATATGAACAACAAATGGCTTAGTAATACGGTTAAGTAAAAACATAAAGTTAAAGCTTCAGTATAGCAGCAAAAAAAGCTTTTGTATGACATGAGCTTAATTATCTTTATAATAAAATACTGGTCCCTTTAGGATTGCATAAAGTTTAAAAAAGTTCATTTACTGTAAAACAAATACCGTGCTTAATTCTTCACGCATTTCCATTATATAAAGTACGTAGTAAAAACCTATCTGTAATATATACGAGTTTAACAAATTAGTTCATCAAACGAATCTTTATGAAAGTTTTGTAGCCTCATACGCATTTCACGATAAATGTACGAAGATAAAAACCCATACCCAAAGAAGTTTTTTATATTTTTACTCAATTATGTAAAAACAATTTAACAACTTTAACGACTAATACGACATTTATACGAGTATTCAAATTAAATTGAAAATAGTCTGTTTTAAAATACCTATCAATATAAGTTCTCAATTCGAAAAGGAATCAACTTGAAACGCTTAGTTTTGAGAGAATGACAGTTAAAATATTTGATATCAATTACCGATTTAGTTTAGTTATTCCATGGTTTAAGTTGTGAATCGGAAATAATATTAGTTTTTCAGTGAAGAATCATTTTGCTTTAGAATCGATTTCCAAAAACATGCATACTCTCATAAATTATCACCTTTCTTCGGTAATAATACCAAATAAGCTTTTTTTTTGTTATTGAATGGCGTAAACTTTTTTGAAAACAATGGTATCACTTAAAATACACAGAATTTTTCCAATTGCTTCCCTATAGATTTCGATATATATGCACTTCTTTTTTTTCTATTTTACGATTTCGGTTATAATACTAAATTATATGGATCACTACATAATAAAAATATATAATTCAATTATTTTTTTCATATTATTCTTGTGTTTTAAATTAACGTTAAACTTATTTTGGGCATGATAATTTATTACATATCTTCGTATATAATTAGATTTCAAATACTTTAATACTGATATGATTTATTATATTTCAATGTGATTAAAGATTTTTCACTATTTTAGATACAAATTAAGACTACACCATTACTACAAAACTATGTTTTTGTGGTATATTTTTTTACGTTTAAGCGAACAAACAGATATTTTCACATTGTAAACGAAAATATTTTTAGGTCCATGTTTTCCCTTCCAAAATTTTAAAATCAGCCAAACATTTTCAACAAACAAAGCGGGCAATAAAAATAAAACAGCACGGTTTGCGTCTCCGATACCAGCCTAAAAAAACGGAAAGTAAAAATAAAAATAAACGAAATTCACACTTTTCGGTGGTAATTTTACGTTATTTAGCCAGCCGTAGAGAAAATGGATCGAATGGAATTTCCCAACTGTACCAATGATTACGTTTTTTTTGTTTTCTTAAAAAATTACTACAGTTCAATGAACACGTAAAAGACAATTCGTTAAATCGTATTTTTACTCTCAGAATGTATAATTATTACGAATTAACAATAATATATAAAAAAAAAATCTCTTTGAACAAGTATATTCTACAATTTTTGAATACTGAAGATACTTAGAATAATAAATAATATAGCTTAAATTCTATCTCAATATTTTTCCCTGCTTATGAACGTTGATAATCATCTAAATAGTTTATACTCGTTCAACCTTTCAATTATTATTAAAAATATCAACTATCATACCATAAAATAAATCTCAAATGCATACATTATTATTATCTAACAAATAGTTAATTCGATCACCAACATTACTGAACTTTTAGTCAAATTAATTATCAAAAATATCATGAGACATCTGAGGAAATCATTGACCACTCTTCAATATAAAGAGTTTTATTGATAAATAAATCAGTTAACTAAGTATTATATATTTGTTGTATACAAATAATTGAAATAATAATTTATTACAATTATAACGTTAACTTTTTTTTCAAATTAAGCTTCATCTGTGTGTTCAAAGCTATTTTTTATATTATTTAAATATGGATTACTTTAATATTTACATATTCAAAAAACAAAAATAAAATCATAGGCAAATTTCCAATTAAAACGCATTAATCGTTTTTATCAAAGGATAAAAACAGCTTTTTCATAGAGCTTTTTTCGCTTGGACGTCCAATATTTTTTGACTAGTGTAATAACCATTTCGTCAATAGATTGGTTGTGCTGATATTCATACTGTGATGTTAACTTTTAATTGGTTGTAGCTTAATAATAGTGAATAAATCAAACACATTTTACCGCCAATGTGTATTGAGCTAAAATTGTGCGTGCTTAATCTGCTTTTAAACTTTTGAATTTTTACTCGACGCACTTCTTTCATAACTTTACATTTAAATAAATATCAAATTTAAAAAAAATAATCTTTTTTATATGATTTATTTATTCACTGTGCATTAAAGTATTTTTATAATTAAATTCGTTTACATTTTATTTCATATTCGAAACGAAATGCAAGGTAAAAAATATAATTTAACGAATTATTTATCACTAGTTAACAATAAAATACTATATATATATAAGATATCAAAGATAAGCCAACCACAATAAAGCTGCCATTTTATTTTTGATATTAATGTATTGCACATTGTGGATTCAGTTATAATTTTGCAAACTATAGCAGTATTCTAAATTTAAAAAAAACATTTTTTCAAATATTCTAAGCTTAAGTAATAAATACTCAATTTGTTATACCATCAATTGAATTATAATTTAAAGTTTAAAAATAATTCAACTAAAAAATAAAAAATCAAACATGATTCAAAGTTTTTTTTATTGTTACGATATTTTTAATGAGTTTTCTGATAATAAATATTTCGTGACGTGAATCCAATATTTCACATATCTAAGTAAAAGAATAGAAGAAAAATGCATAATTTTACAGTTTCCATCAAATGATTTGAGCTAATATTAGGTGATAAATTTTCAAATTAACCAAACATGTATTTATAGTATAAATAAAAGCTTGTATTTTTATCGTGAAATAAAAGTTAATAACGTTTTTATAATGAAATACTATTTATATCATAAAGAATATTAGTTTGTATCTAATTAATCTGGTCACTTTTACGAACGTAATATCACAAAATTGCTATAATTAAGTAAATTCTTATCTGTATTACGGCGTGTAAGAAAGCGAGTTCCCGACACACGTCATGTTGCCGCATTTCAACCCTCTCACGTAACTACATGAAATTCCATTAACGTAACCATTCCTTACGTGCGTCACGTATTTATACTACGTCGCCACACTTTCCGTTTTCACGAAGAACTAAGCTTTGAGTTAATAAAATATCTGAATATCCTAACTTCATATACGTCATATGACTAAACCGAAATGCATGAAGGAAAAAAATGTACCCTATTTTTACCCATATTTAATTTATATACTTTTAGCTGTTCGCTTTACATATTTGGATCATGCCTAAATCCTTCTATTTCTACCACATAGCACTTTAAAGACGTATTTAAATCTGTTAAATATTATACATCATAATCATAGCACTAGGTGGACTCTTAGAATGCCAGAATTTTCATCCGTCGGAAGAACAAATAGGCAAGATTTAGACTTTCTTGAAGCATCCACAGTACGTTTATTTAACAGTTTTAACTTCTTGTTTTTTTATCTAAATACACACAATAAATTCATCAATATTTTTCTGTTTAATAATAAAAATACCACACACTTACTTGTTTATGAGGGGTGTATTTCCAAAATGAACCTATTTCCCTGTGCTCAAATCGTAAAGAGAACAATTCTAAATTATTTAAAACTGGTAAACTTCCATATGTGAGATAGCTGTTAGCGACCCGGGTTTCACCTTTCGGCATCTTCAGGCTGCATTATATGTGGGCAACGAACGTAATGTAGCCTGAAGATGCCGAAAGGCCGAAGGCGGTAATCTCTGAACGATTTGAATAAGTATTTTTTTGTATAAATTAATCATATGTCACGATTGTTTATTTTTGTTTTCAATATGTATTTAATCATAATGATTTATTCTACTGGTTCGGATGTTATATGGTTCTTTTATACAAAAAAAACTTGTTTTGGCATAGTAGAATATATATATTTTATTATTATTTACGTTACATGCGGTGTAATAATTACGAGAATTTAAGACACTACTTTGTTCAATACGTACTTGTGGTATTGTCTTAAATATTTTAAATTGTAATAAAATTTGATACACAATTTTACAGAACAGGAAAATTTAGGAGAAAAATGACTTGTACAACGTCTTTTTTGTTTTTGCTACTTAATCAAATACTTAAATACTATATTTGCTTATTACGACTAATTAGCTTAGAAGTTTGGGACAAAAACCAATTATTTATGGTAAGTGCTGCTGGCGTTTTGCTCTAGTATGACCAAATGTATTTTTTTCTTTTTTATCCAAGAATAATCAGGTATACTTTCTTTAACATTACCAAGTTGTTAGTGAATATGTTTTAAAATATCCTAATATAAATATATTTATAAAATTTAACGTCTATGAATCTATATAAACACGGTTCCGGAGTTCGATTTGAAGCTTGAAATATAAAGTTAATTCAAATTTGATAGTTTTCCAATGAGATCTATTGCCTTGGGAGTGTTTTTATAAGCAACTAGAGAAATGCCAAAACACGATTTGGTAACAAAAACTTCATGTTACACAATCGATGGCCTGAATAGTCATCGATAAAGTTTTTTTAAGTTCTGCCAAATAAAATAAAATTACAGTTGTATCGTAAGAAAGTTTTGATAAATGGATAACGCGCCATGGGAAAAAGAATTTTCTTTCAAATTTCCTTTCTATCTCTAGAACATATTTCGAACTTGAAATTCGTAAAAGTTTGTCTTCAAGTTCAACGTGACTACAAGAAATGTATTGTAGATATAAAAGAGTATAATCTTTCAAAGTAGTTAATGTATATATATACATATATATACATATTAGATTCAAACGTCACTATAAAATATTGTCAGAATCAATTTTACAAATTGTAATTTTTCATTCTTTATCTGCTCCAAAAGTAAATCATATGGAACTCAACATTGTGAAGGCTACCCTAATAAGTCAAAACACAGTATCTTGCATTTAATTCTTTATGAAAATACTGTGTCTTTAAACTTATCGGTGGATTTCATCATGGAAATTGGTTGTCAGGAATTGCTGAAAACTAGGAACTTATCTCATTTTCTTTGAATTCAAAGAAATCATCAACTGCAAAAATTGAAAACACAATCTCCAATTTTAAAGCGCGAGATTTTAAACTTAAAAATTGCCAGATACATATTGAATTGACCAATTGTCTGAAAGCCAATCCTTGTGAAAAATAGCCTGTGAAGTATTCTCAGTGTGAAGATTTATTTAATCCACTTTTAAAGCAAACATCTTTATATAATTAATATTTTCGACTGATGGTGCTTGATGGAAACTATTATACGTTATTACGTATTAGTATGTTTCGCTCACTGCCCACATATAATGTAGCCTGAAGATGCCGAAAAGCGAAGCCCGGGTCGCTAACAGTGATATGACATCTGGAAGTTTACCAGTTTTAAACAATTTAAAATTCAAACATCTTTATATTATTTAGACCCATATACCATTACATAGATGGACCATAGCGCTACACAATTATTAATGTAGTGGATATTGAATATTTCTCCATATTTTATATTCAATCAAATGAGTAATCATTAAGCTCAGCACCTTTGTTTGGTGCTATAGATTTACATTCTCTGCTAGTTTCCTTTCACAAAGTTTTGTTTACTTGGGTCACAAAAGAACCATACCATAATGTTTATACATTACATGGTTTCTATATAAAGTACAACAAAACCAGTAAACTGCTAATTCCGTACTACACAGCAAATCGGTTAATAATTGAACATCAAACTTGTAAACAGCATTTAACGTGTACATTATTATTTGTGTAAGGAATATTTTGCATGGCCTTATTTATGTTTTAAAATAAATCTTGTATTTATACATTTTCACAGCTGTTTAAACTAATATAATAACTAAATAATAATGGATTCATTCTAAGTAGATTATGGTTTGAGTTTGGATATGATAATGTCGGATTTAATTAAATCCAATTTGATTTTTATTTCCGTTTTTCTAATTTTACATTAATCACTTCTTGGCTAAAGTATATGTCAATAATAAAGTGCCTCCAGAACTCTTAATATTCTGTAAGTCACTTAAGAGATAATAACAGTTAAATGTATTTTACACATCCTGTGGATAAAATTCATTGATTAAAGGAAGAAACTCCGTCAATTGATCTAGACCATCGGTCACCATAAGCCCAAAAGCTGGATCTGGCCCACCAAAGATTTTCATCTCATCCCCGACTTTTATATATAAATATTTACAAGTTTATATTATGCTATGAATAAACAATATTTGTTTTAACACATCCACCTCAAAAATGGCACGTGTGAATCTCCGCAAAATGAAAAACTATTCGACATAACGTTTTTCTTTTGTACAACACTGTTATCAAAAAATTACCCAACTTATTAGGTATCTACTTCTGTATATTTTTATCTTTATCTTAAAACTTTTATATGGCCAAAAAAAACTATACACGACTTTCAGTAACAACGTTTACAACTAGACTTTTGAGGCAGCAATAATACTTTATTTATAATAAAGACTAGAAGGCATAATATGAAACAACATGCTCAATATAATATATGTTCAGAGAAAGAAAAATATTCAACCACAAATACATATAACATAAGAGGTTACCGTATGATATAGTGTTATAATAAACTCGTGTAAGAAAGGTCAACATATGTATTTCAAAGTCAAGATGATTGCTAGAGAAACCAAAGTCATCCAGTGATGGTGGAAAATTTATAAATCAGATACTTTTGTAATTAATACACAGTTTTGAATGGTATAATTATCTATCTAATGTGCTTAGGTAGATAAAAATTGAAATGAATGAGAGTGTATTTATCTCCACAAGTATTTATTTTCTTGTTTATCAACGGATCGTTAGAATTACATCGGGAAGACATGAACAAGCAAAATACAGGCTATATTATAATAACACCCATTATAAACTACACAAATTTGAAACAATTTTCAGTTTAATTCAACAATCTTTTAAAACAATAGACGTATTATTGCGGATAATTATTTCTACTCTTATCACAAACACATGTTGACAATGGAATATGATGCCTAATGATAATTCCATCTGAGAACAAATAATTGTGTGCGTTTGTATGAGCCAAGATATTATTTCATGTACAAGTACTTCGTTCGCATATTATGTGATTCAGTTATAATAAATAACAAAATGCCACGTCTTGACGGATTGTATTAATTTTTGGATTAAACAGAATCTGCGAAACAAAACGTAGTTATTATTTACAACAATTGAATGTTATACAATTATTATAAGCGTGTCATACACATAGAAAAAAAGCTCTTTTTTAATAAATTTAGTGTCTATTTAGTGCTAATTTATGATGAATTTCAAAATGCTTTATTAACAATTAACTAGTTTGTCCTACTAAGTAAATAAAAAACAATACGTATTGCAAATTTTTTCTTTATCTTCAGATACAAGACTAGTTTCAAACTAGAATATGTGGATAATTCTTGTTAAAAAACCTGTTAACATAAGTCTTAGACGTGAGATGTTTGTGCATTTCTTTATGTAAATTTCAGTTGATATGTTTACTCTGTTCATATTCATATGCTTTACTTTAAAAGCAGATATGATAAAAATGCTACTGGCGGAATTGGAGATATTTTTAATAAGCGTTTATCATTAAGAAATGTATTATCAAGATAATATTAATTAAATAGAAAGTGTCATTATGTATTTTAAGGAACATGAGAGAAGAAATGTTTTTATAACATCTTATGACTGGAGACAAAAATTGGGTACTATACTCGAACCAAACACTGATATTTGCTACAAAATGGCTGAAAAAAATAATACAGATAACGAGTAAAATAGATTTAGTTATAGAAAAAGGATAAAAAAAATCGTACTTTCAAGAAATTAGTGTTATTTGTACGTGTAAGCCCTTACTTATTTCGAAAATTTAAGTATTTATTATGTATTGTAATCTAGTATTGTATGTATATCAAATAAATCTCTGTTCATAATTCATGTAATAATTTAATTACCACATCAAGTACATGCGGCTCTTAACAGTATTCGCAAGAGTTATCAGTGCCTAAGTAATAATTCATTGCGTCATCAACTTAATGGAAAGATAGACTGACACTAGAAGAAAACAACAACTATCAGTCAACGAAATAATAAATTACACTTTCCTCGTTCGTTCTTTTTCTTCAGACATCGTGACGGATTGTTGAAGTGTCATTATTTTTACGTCTTAGTTCACGTGATTGGAGCAGTTACAGTGGTGGTACTAAAAAAAACCTTATGGTAGAAAAGATTCAGGAAATAAACTTGAGATTTTTTTATTGTGTGTAGCCCTGATGTCGAGAAATTGGCAACTAAGCGATGGACTGATACAAGTTTTTCTTGATTTTTGACTCACTGACGATATTGATTTTTCAATATACTATACGATAAAGAGAAAACTAATGACATGAAAATAGACATACTTAGACTAAAAATAATAGTTAATGTATTTATAATTACTTTGAACTATTTGAATCACTGCTAATTTATATATGCATGCACACAAAATTTTATGTTATAACATGTTAAGCAAGTCCATTATTTTGAACACATTATTAATATTATGGAAACACAAACGAATGGAAACATCAATTTTTATATCGACTTTTAAAAAAGAAAAAAAATGTAACCGACACAAAAGAAATTTTACAAGAGGCAAAATAATGAAATTGATTTGGTCAAATTTCTTTTTCCTGGTCGCGAAATTCACAGGCCATCCTTTTTTAAGCTTAAAAGCTACATACTAATTTGGCATTTGAAGCTTATGTGCTTTAGCTGTTTCAGCTGACTTGGGACCTATTTATCGGAACCGATTGCATTTGGAAGTCAACAACCACCTGTAATTCATAATACGAGAAGGCGTGAAAAAATATATTTCTAGTAATGCATTATAATTGAAAACATAAGAAACCTCAAATATAATTGAGAGTAATTAATATTTTCGACTGATGGTGCTTGATGGAAATTGATTTTAAATTCT
>JAGVSQ010000259.1:0-45901 GCA_022683975.1 Rhyacophila evoluta
AAGTGGTCTGGAGTCAGCTTGGTTATCTCCATGCGCCATTTAATATTAGGAAAAATCCTAATTTGTTACCACTGCAAAAGTGTGGATATCCTTATGCAACTAGTAACTAAAACATTACACTTTCAGTATTTTGTTTATTTATTACAAAATTTAAAATGGTAAATCTCTATATCAGTGTCAAGAGCTGTCAAACTTATATATTATATGTATTATACATTTTCACAGTTTGTTTTGTAAAAAAAAATACATTGCCGAGTCTTTTTACGCCCAATTTCGATGTAATTATTGCTAACCATAACAAACATATAAACTAAAAACAGGATTGATACAAACACTAGAAGAATGTATTTATTTGTTTGCAACTAATTTCATTATCATCATAATGAGCCCTACAAAGCGGCATCACTTTGACTTTGTATGGCCCCATCTGCTACTAACAAGATGCTATAATATCTACAATATATAGCGTAGTGGCGTTTTGCATTAACAAGATGACGATAAAACATATTTTCAAAGTTGGAAGTCTTAATGATCAATCACTTTGTTTGTTGCTGAAGCTACCATAATATTCCGAGAATCCCGAAATTGTCCTTATTAATATTTAGAAGATATGCGTTGGCGGTGGTTCATCGGAAGAATATTAATACATTCATGCTGTAGATTGTATGTATCTTAAGCCAATAATTTAATAATAATATTTTACGTTTCCTAATAGACACTAAAAAGAAACGGAAACTGCTTTTTATTACATACAATAGTAAAAGGTGTTCATGAATCATTGATGGTAGTTCAAACATATTATTAAACAAAAATAGTTATATACGTAAGTACTGGTCATGTGCGTCTTATCTAAAACAAATATACATATAGGAAGATGGGAAAAATAATTGCGATATCCAAGTATAAAATAACAATAATATTTTTGCCCATTCTACGCATGAACCTTTTTAATTCAAAAGTTTTGTATCGGTAGAGTGTATCGTATTTGTTCTAGAAAGTCATATGAATTCGTTGTATCAACGTGCTTACTTTGGTGTTGTGCTGTAATAATTTGCTACTGTTGGTATGCATGTTTTTTATATCCACATATTGGCTGATCCGAATGCAAATACCTTCAGTATTCCCCGAAACGTTAACACAAATTTTGGTTTTAATGTTTATGCCAAAATAATTTTATGTGTATTACAGGTAAAAATTCTGCCTAACGAATACCGGAATAATTTCATACAAACACGTTGATACAAAAACACCGAATATTTAATTCGATTGAAGTATGTCTGGTTGACAAACCTAATCAGGGTTATTTTTTTGTATTGGAGTATATTTCCCAACATTCAGTATAATAAAGAATTTCTAATGGTCCCACGAACTTGGCTACAAAGAGATTCGACATGTATTTATAATGATGTTGATCTAAAGATGCAGGACTATATATCTAATGAGTTGATCAATTACTAACAGAAAAACACTTCTAGTGACAGAAATCTGTCAAGAGTCTCCATTGTGGAGATCTACATAAATTGTATAAACTCTACTTATGTTTAAGGCATGGAGATTCATATGCTTCACGTTTGAAACGGATAAAGTTGACAGAAGAATCTATAGTTTAAAAAGCAAAAACCGTTGAAAATGTTTGCACGGGACGCATGGAAATAATAGAATGAATGTACTATAAAACGAAAAAAAAACACATTTCGTATTTTCAGATTTAACCGTCATTAGTTTTCTGCAAGCTGCATAAGAATATCTTGATGACTCACCACTACGACGAAATGATTCAAGACATCCTTCGATATAGCAGGTAGATGCATTTCGAAGGTAGTGACTAACTTCCATATTATAAGAAGCAGAAACCTTTTAAGTGAAAACGACGGTTCGTGATTTCTGAATAGCCAACTAATGTAACACATAACATACAAAGATACTCCATATTTATTATTTACAATTTAAATTAATATAATTTTTATTGAATTATTAAAATTATGAATGTATCAAAACATATTTTTCATTGATATACTAAAAATAATTTTACATTATGTCCACTCCAAAGAATTGGAACGTATGGATTTCCATAGTGTGAAAGTATCTATCCGCAAATACAGCATATATGTGGATTTTCATAGTCATCCTGTTTTGAGAGTTTTTTTCGTGAGAATTAATTGTCGGCCAATTGCACAACGCATTGGAATACAATCCTACATCTTCGGGGAATTCGAAACCGCAACCTTCGGCACCAAAACTCGCATGCTAACCACTCGATTGATTTAATTATCATAACACTTTAATCACAAATCATATTCTTGTGGAACATGATATATTTTCATTGTGATTTGTGGGATTAAGTGTATGTAATACTTTTGTTTATGTAAAAATCCAAACTATACTGCATGTAGTTGTGTCTATAAATCAGCGGCAGCCATTGCTAATGCTGGATTAAGGCGTCATCTTATAAACAAAATTATACAATACTTTTAACAAAAATAACTCCTTTCTAATAACTACTAACTAAGTGACGGCAAAATAAAAACGAGAACCCAGTAAATATATTACATTTCTACAGTATAGTGATGGCAACTAACGTGGGGTGGTAGATTAGTATAAAATGGATCAATATTATAGGTATTATATACATGTATCACCTTTCTATAAAAATATAACAATTCAATTTTTGATTACTTTAAACATGCAAGAATTTTTACGTTTCTAGCAGATCATTCGATCGATTTCGATTATTTTCGCATTTGCAAAAAAAAAATGTTTTAGTTTTTTAAATGAGTTCAGTTGCAAATAGTTAGATCCGCTTTGTAAACTTTGCTTATCCATGTCAAACTGGTCGAGTTTTTTCATATCTGTTTTTCGTGACAAAATTAGGCTTTTCTAAAAAAAAGTTGCGAAAATTATAGAAACGCGTGACGAAATCTTTTACACTGCAGACAATGTTTTAATGAAACTTCAATTACAAAACAATAGATAATGGAACTTTGAGGCCGACGAAAATATATAGCAAGATTTTAAATAAAATTCAATTGAATATCACGAAAGTTCCTTAGTGACAACACTATTTTGAAGTATCATTCTATTTTATTAAATTGACCTTAAGAATATAATCTCCCAGCAACTTCTCTGACATTTTTTTTACCAAGTCCACTTTGAAAGTGAATGTTACAGATCTCCACGATGTAAAGATAAGATGTCTAGTCTATAAATAAAGACGAAACCCAAAAGAATAAATAAAACACTTTATCGTTACGTCTTCTAATTCCATGGTTCATTAAATTTTGCGTGTTTGTGTTATCACAAACATTATACACGTGACATTTATATGATATTTACAAAGACTTTTGATTTTCATTACGTCTTTCACTTGACTCATTCTGTCATAATATTAAATGCAGAGTAATTATTGATAAAAAATAATACTTCGCTGATAAGGCGGTATGTTTACGGAAGAGGGCACTAACACCACGATAAGTGATAGCCGCGGAAAGGCCGCTTCCCGGAGCGCCGACCCCAAATCACGTTTTCAGTATTCTCTGGATTAAATCGTATTTATTTATATACTATTATATAATTAAGTGAGCGTATAGTTATACTATATAAATAAAATGAGAGATACTAATAATGAACGAGTTTTTGCTCGAGATATATCTCAGACAAATGAAAACGAACTAATACTGTCCTACTGTCCACCACGTAGTTGAAAATACCACAAGTAGACAAATATTAACAAAATTTACTACACTATTGTTTGCATTACGAGCAGAAAACGGCGTAACTGAGAAGCTAAAACGTAAATTTAATATTTCCATGCATATCAAAGATATAATACAAAGTTGCATATTATTGTTTACGACGTAGCCTATATGATTATTGAGTACGCATACGCCGTTTGAAGTTATGAAAACATGCAATATTACTGCGATTTCTAAGCGGTCATTCATTCAACGACTTTCATCTACATAATGCATATTATGAGTTAAAATTTTAATATGTTCTCGAGCCTGTAACACACGTACTAAACTCGAATGCATACGATTTTCAAAGCACCAGAAGTGTCCCAAAAGCAGCTTCCCAAGACGTGCCAATACAACAAAAGCTTGGCGTGCTCTAGGCTACATAAGTGTTTGTATTAACATTATACTAGTTGTTTTACAAATATAAATACATACTATCACTACTAGCACTATGCAATCTTTCCATAGAATCCAACTGTCTTCCAGGATGTTGCAAACCTTACTGCTGGAAAAGTGGCAAACATGATGGGAAGCATATATAGCACATGTCGTAGTCAGTTTGAACATTACTGGATGACTCGAGAGTCAATAAGAACTGCTTAATCTCTTTAGATAGTCAAAAAATCTCATCTATCTATATTCCACGCAACTCGCAACAGCAAAATCCATATTTGAGATTCAATAGACGCTTTTTTCAAGATAAAATAATTGGCTACTGTATGCTAGCATCGGCAGATTGTATTCGTTAAATAATTTACTTCCAACTCATAACTATCTACATTGTAAAAACGATATAAGATAAATCGTGAAGCTGAGCTTTTTAGAAATGTCCATGATTCATAAAGTTTATTTTTTTGTACGCACAAATAATGATGTAATAATAAAATTCCATTTAACTTAAATAAAAACAACTTTTACGAATAAAACTATTTGAAAATACGTGGTATAGTGTAGAATTAATCATCAATATCCTGTTTTCAAAATGCATTCTCGACTTTGACTAATTTGCGTGCCCGCTGCACGAAAATATTTTTTAATATAGTATCCCACTCTATCCTCAATCTTTCCGTCTATATTACATTGTATTTTCTACTGCCATGTTGGAAGTAATGGTAAGAATTTTGTTTTAAAGTTTTCATTTACTTAGTTTTTCGTTGTTTTGTTTCATTGGTTGTTCTTAGTTTTGTAGTGAAGTTCGTTGGACCATAGGCAATATATCATTATCCTGAAACTTTACTATGTTTAGCAAATGTAGGAAAACTATGCTCGATTGTAAAAATAGCCTTGAGTAGGTTTTTCTCCCAAATTCTAATGAATGAAAAGGTATAGTATTACAATACAAGTCAAATCTGTTTATAACGAATACATAAGTAATTAATATTTTCGACTGATGGTGCTTGATGGAAATTGATTTTAAATTCTGAATTATTTAAAACTATGGAAGTTTACCAGTTTTAAATAATTCAGAATACATAAGTAATAAAATTTCCTGTATAATGTATATTTTTTCTGTCCCGAACAATATAATACGTAATAATATTTTTTACTATATTCAGTATAACGAAATCACGATATAACGAGACTAAAGGGGTAGTCTTACGAGTTTCGTTATATCGGGATTCGATCAGCATCTAACGCCTGCGGCCAACATTCGTCTTTCTCCACTATGTATCGGTAAAATACTGTATCAATTGCCGGAAACGAAATGTGTCGTACTATCAAAATACTAACAATTTCGTTATACAAAATGTCGTACTTCTTTATAACGAAGTTTTTTTTGTTTATTTTGTATAAACGAACATTCAATTCATTTTAAAGTATTTGTTATTCCGGTAATCTTATATTTCAGTGTTAATAAGAAAAAAATACTTGTATATTATTTTAAACTATTAAAAAAATTAATGCTACATAAAATGGATCTGAAAGTAGATGTTGTTGAAGCAATATGATTATTTTATAAACAAGATACCTATAGTGCATCCAACGCAAGTTTTGAAACGAAAACGAAAAAAAAAATACCGCGAGAATGAGAATTGATGGCATTTTAAATAATTAACATGCTAAATCTCGCAAATAAATGCGAAACGCAATTAGATCGGACTGCAAACATTTATTTCAGACAACGGACACTACTAAATTAGACATTTATTTTTTTAGAAACTTTCAGAAAGCTGAATTTTGGAATGAACTTTGATATTATGGTTTTCAACAAAATATCAAAGGTCCTTATCGATTCAAGTTTTGGTAAAAAAATTATGCAGGTAAAGTTAACCAAAAACGTTTTTCGTGAATATCTCATTAGCTGTTACTTTTGAGGGAAAATGTTTGAAGTTCAACTTGTAGATTTAAAAGAATCCTACAAAAAATGTGTCAAACTTTTATTCATAAAAGTAACGGTTTTGAAGACAGCTCAATTTATAGCTTTGTAAGATTTTTTTTCTCCTTTTATTTACTTGCCACAAAAATACAATACATATACTTTGAAAGCTAAGACTTGGATTGACAGTCCCCGGACTGCAGGTAGACTGTAGGTATATGGATATAGATAAAAATTTGGAAGTTTATTCAGTAACTGGACTTGGGCCATCTTGTGAGGCAGGTATGCTAATAAATCTGGATTACTACTTAACCACAGTGCGTGTTGCTATTTGAATTCACGATAAATTATTTTATATATATATTTCCATCAAGAATATAAGCATACATTTATCTCAGTTGAAATTTGATGCAGTGTCAGTGACGCCACGTTTTAACTGGAATTCGAGAAACAATTGGAAATTCAAAAAAATCTGTATGTTAATTTTTCCTAGCAAATTACAGTGCCATTGTAGAGAAGTCGTGTTGCATATTAAATCAAATTGACCTTGAGGATAAACGCATTAAATGAACCGTGGACATTTTATTTCAAGCGCGTGTCAATGGATACTAAAAATATTGGATGTATCTACATACCTTATACGTTGTGGAAAAATTATTCAGTGACGCCCGAAAAATTCTTTGAGGGAAATGTCAGGACATAAATTAAATGTTTTACCATCAAAGAGACAACTCGCATAGATTTTTTTTTGAAACGCATTGGTTATATAAATACAACAGGCATTTTTATTGATTAATATCCCGTTTGCATAACATTTATTTTCGATATATCCAAATCGTGGAATTAATATTAATTATACTACATCGTTTTTTTACGTACTTTCCTTCATAAGAAAATATTAACTCTTTTATTATTATTGCTATAGTAATATACCTATCCTAACCTGATCTTTCTTATACAATTATAACAAGATAACCGCTGCTGGACTACTGTTAATTGCGTATATTATTTTGCATTACCCTTTTTCGATAAGAGAAACCTTCCGCAATCACAGAAAATATGCGAGATACAATAGAACTTTCATTACAGTTTTATATGGTGTCCAAAAAAATGAATATATTTTCTTCGGGCATGGGTCAGGTTGATGAAATTAATATTTAATGAACAAATAACACATGTTTTCTTTGAACAATGACAAGAAAAAGACGCCGTCCAATTTTAGATTAGGTTAGGTTAGGTTCTCTGAAGATACACTACTGATGCAGGGAACGTAACCCACATAGAGAAAATTTACAGGAGTCACAAAAAACGCATATTCAAGGGTCTTGGAGAGCCCGAAAACTAAAACTGATATTTTATGTACCCAGTTTGATATTAATTTAATAAGATATTTGAGAAAAACCAGTAAAATTGACGTGGTGGATGTAGTTTTTCCTAGTTGAAAATTTGACATGCCATCCATTTTTTCAATTTAAAAGGTAAATTTAGATGCTAATTCAATATTTGCATTAATGCATTAATGCTTTAATAAGTTGTGATTATCGATAAAAGCTATTTTTTAAAATCTGTGGGTTACAGCCGATACTATAACTGCATTGATTAGTATTATTAGTATTAATCATTTATTTTCCATAATTAAATTGCCTAGTAATAATTAAATACTAGACTAAGTGAGTTATGAATTTACGATTCCAAATTCGAATAAAATACTAGTGAGGTAATCACGACAAATAGGTAAATAATTACTTAAGTATTCTTGTAAATGGACGGTAACTTGACCGAATTATGAAAGGTAAGCTATACATCTACGCAAACTACTTGTGGTTTGTGGTTGCACGAGCTTATTTTGGTGGACCAAAACACAAGAACGCAAACGATACTTTTTCAAATATGCATGCGAATTGAAAAATTTCGTAACACTTTCCACGAGTCTAATATTTCGACAAAAGAAACACAATAGATAATAGTGTCAACGATACATTTACGATGCTGTGAACTGTTGATACCATCGTGCCATTCTAATTGTGAATGTAAATATAATATTAAACGTATTCTTAAAATACATCAAACCAAAGACTTACACATCTCTGATGCACACGCGGAGTTTAAATGTTAAAAATGCTAGTACGAATAGAATTATTACACTATATAATTAATCACAGAACCATTGATAAATGAAGTTCTAGCAAGTAAATGCTAAAAATTGTAATCAGGTGGCGTGAATTTTTTGCAATGGCGTTGCGTTTCTTTGACCAAAAAAAATATTTTATGTACAAAAAAACAAAATAATAAAACTATTTTAATAAAAATCAAGAATAAAATTGAGAGGGGCATGACATTTTTTATGAGAAAGTAGGGACGGAGATACAGAAAGGTATTACGAAATCTAAAATAAAAACTAATATTTATTTATTCACATCTATTCGCTAAAAGCAACTCGTCTATCTTTACCATATAATTGTATAAACAATACACTTATACAGGAAAAACCCAGTTCCAAATAACAATCTTTGTGGAAGTATAGTGATAAATTTCATTCAAATAATACAGACAATTCAAGACAAAAATAAACTAAATATCAACCAGCACATTTATTTTTTTATTTCCAATCATATTTACCAGAAAATTAAACATTTTAACATTTTAATTTCAAATTCATAGCAAAGTAAAGGTAGATTTGTAAGTTATACCAAGAATGATTAATTTTCAATGCTGTTTTCATTCAAGGAATCGAATGAAATTGTACTCAGATAAAATTAAAGAGGTTAAAGATTTTATGTACCCAGATAAAAGCATTTGAAACGAAACTGATAGTTCATGAAAAAAAATCGTAATTTTCGCGCTGAATCCATTTGAGTTAATCTACAAAAAGTCTTCAAGCATTGCTTAAAAGTGATCTGTTTCAATAATTAGAACAAAATTTATATCATACATGGTGTAATAAAGTAAAAAAAATGCACTGATTATAGCAGATAGAAAATTACATTAATTTAACCGACTACAAAAAGGTATAATTCAGCAAAAAGTATACGATATGGCCAGTCTCCAGACATTCGTAATAGGCATGTAATTATCGAAGTCTCATAGTATTAACTAAGGAGTGCCTCTGGCAAAAGATTTTGACATTGATGAGCGTCTGAACTAAAAATATAATACTGAAATAGCATGATGATGGATTTCTTTGCGGAATGCGTACAACACACTTGACACCTGGTAGACAACGAAAACATTCGCGGTTCTCTTGTAACCTTGACCACCAAATCTGCAACAAGCTCCAACATATTTCAGATATCATAAAAAATATCACTTAGTGCGAACGTATTCTTAATGGTGTATATTTCGCCTGAAATATTAATAATATGCCTCGATTTTGCACTCAAAATTAATGTATTAATATCAAATAATCAGCTAGTTCATAAAGTAATAATAAAAAAAAACTGTCAAGACGTCTTCACATTGTGGAAAACCATAAACTCTACTTTCGTGGTAGATATCTTCACACTGTGTAGATCCATATGCTACACTTTGGGAGCGAACGAATATGTTATAAAAACAAATATTAATAAATACGTATTGTAATGAAGTATTTCTATCAAAATAAATCTAAATTTGAAAACTTTTCCACACGTGAATGCAGCGGTTTTCTAAAATTACGACAATAATTAAAACTTTACGCCACCGATATGTATATCAAACGAAAGATAAAAATCAAGTAGTTGATAATGGAATCATATTATGAACACTACGAGCATCCTGAAAAAAGTTTTCTCCATATTTTTTCCTTATACGAGTAGAGTGTGGAACATATACAGTTGAAAACTTTAAGCCTTCCACAGAATTACCAAATAAGGAAAAATACTTTTTTTATGAATTACATAACCTGCATCTAAATATACAGACTACGTATTTTTACCGACTTTACATTTACAATCTCTTACAATACTATAGAATGTGAGCAGTTTTCAAGGCATCGTTTTTTTCTCCTTCGTATTCGTGAATTCTTTTTTTTTTTATCGATAAAATACATAATATTTTCTCATCTAAATTAATTCCGTATCTATCCGCGTCGAGTTTAGTGAATTAATTATGATAATACGCATAGTTACTTTTTCATTTGTGTCTCGATGTGACGTAATGCAAAAAACTAATAAAAATTTAATATTTACTTAAGCGCGGTATTCCAGTCAATGGATGCATATTGTTTATCATATATTCGGTACTGCTGATACTAGTTATGTTACTTTTAATTAAAAATTAAGTTAATACTGTTTGTATTTATTTAGTCAATAGTATTGTGATGTTAAAACTACAAGACTACAGCCAACCCGAGCAAAGTAGAAAGTAGAAGCCGAAAAAAATATAGAATGACAGTTTTATATTATTGTTTTTTGTTTCAATTAATTTGAAAATAGAATTTGCCTTACTCGCTTAATAGACTTAGTTTGTTTTTTTATCAGCTTTTTAACACTTTTTTTATCAACTTGTTTCTTTATCGCGTAATTTTGTTATGTATGATATTACTAAAAACAAAACTAGTTGTAATATGAAAAAAATCTTGTATTTGGGAAATAGCACATCTCATGAACAGTATCCGACCCGCGGGCCATAGTGATATGTGCGCCTACAGTGTTTTCCCACTATAACTATTACCCAAACATAGATCGTTGATTGGTTAAGAACTCGATCCGTAAAAAATGTGGTATGTCACCTCATGCGTTGTGGCTATTGGTTAATAATAAGTGGTTATTTTACCATTTGTTATTAGATAAATTAGTAATATATGAATAAATGGATTATAAAAGAATGGTAGTTGTTACTGACTTACAAATTCAGAACGTAAATGACGAACTTAGAAATACAATAGGATGTAATCCCCAGCTTATTCAAAACATTTTTTCGATAATTACAATGTATTTACCACGGTACAAGCTTTATTTAAATGATGTAACCTGCAAAAACCGAATTCAAAAATAAATTTCGGTTGTATATTTGATAAAAATAGGACCTTTCAAATTTGCGACCAGGAAAAAGGACACCACTACATTAGTTTTATTGGTGTCTCTCCAATAACTTATTAAATTATTATCTGATTGGGCAAATAAAATACTAGTTTTAGTCTTCACGCACTTCAAGGTTAGGTCTATTCATTCATAATATTCTGGTCCAAAATTATTAAATATGTACACGTTTTTGTGAGTTCGGTAAAAAAATGTGTGGATTACGTACTTTGGACTTTCTAAAGTCGATAATGTCCCAAAACACATTCTTGAAATAATCCAAGCGGTATGTATAATAAATTACCACGGACTCATACTATACAGTGTGTAATAGTTCTTTACGTCCATTTTCATAACCTTTTTTTCGTATTTCTTGGAAAATTTCGTTCCATTACGTCCATAAGTTTTCACGAAGTTGAATGAGTGGCTAAGTGTGTGTTACCAGTATAGGATGGCATCGAAGCAAATTTGCTAAGTAAATCTCGACAACGACGAAGGCGGGCGCATGTAACATGTTACAGAAATGTGTACATTGGAAAATAGCGCAAGTGATAGCCTCAGTTTACCTGTCTGATACTCTCACAGTATGGAGGCACTTATTTATTTTCCCGGCATTATTTAGGAGGCGTTATCGGGTGACCAGGAGTCCTTACGATTAGTACGAGACAGGAAAAATAATTAATTTATTATTTAATATATTATTTACCACATTGATGTAATTTTGCGCTATTTATCATTAAATGTTATCAAAGAATTCAACATATTTCAGTATTAATTAATTCACCGTTAAAACAAATATATTTTAGAACTATAGTTACTTACATATTGTGTCCACTTACCAGTCTTCAAATTAAAACGGCTCAATCAATTCAACTGTAATCTAACATTTTGTGAACCATATATAAATATCAAAATCGTTTATATTATTTTTACACGAATATAAAAATCAAAAACGAGCTTATAATTAATATGATATTAATAACATATAAACTGTTTATTGATTAAGCAATTATGTTTGGTATGCTTCAGTTAATCCATACAAAGTTTTCGATTAATTGTTAATATTTCAACCCAAAATGTATACAATATTATTTCCATTTTTTGCAGTCGGTATCTGAACAATAACTTTTGATACAATAAAAATGAAAAAATATTTTTAAAATTGATATACGTATACGCATAACTAAAATAAATTATCTTTTATCATTCAGTCTCTATAACATCGGCAAAAGATGGAAAAATAAATTTAGACATGATTAAAAGCATATTTTAATCATACCCACACCGATTGTGCTGCAGATGATACTACATTATTATGAAATCTTATCTTGATGAATTATTTTTCACGAATATTAGTTGTTCACGTTACAAGACATGTATAGTCCTGAATTAAGCCTAGAACCCACGGCGTATAAGCGCACGCGTTTGACAACTCGACCACTTGGGCGATATTATTTGTTCACCAACTCAGCCACTAGATCAACATTATTTCTGACGTGACATTATCTCAAAATATTCTAGATATATATTTATACATTACACAATAACATTGAGGCACGTATGTACAATATATACAGTAATTCAGTGACTTGTGTCAATTATATACAAATTCACTTTCTGTTTTATTGCGTGCTAAAAATCACGTCTAATTTTTACTAACTCGAACAGACAGGAAATGGTGCAATAATGAATAATGAAACGATCAACAGGCGAAAAACGGCTTGTAATAAACCTGATTGAGAATGTTGTACTATGATCGTCGACGTATTTTTAATTATTCGTAGAAGACGCTACAAATGCATCTCTAACAGTTCCTAGAAGAATTTTTAAATATGCTGGAAAGCAATCTTGGGCAATAAAAATGCGAATTAAGTAAACCGGTTTGCAAAAAGCTTATTATTTCGTTATAAAATTAATGCCATGTTCGACAGCGAATTATCAACTGCTAAATCTTTGCATCTACGTCGTATAAAGCATTTTCAAAAAATAACACCATATATTTTTATTGATACTCCTTAAACTTCTCACTAAATCCAGATGACTTTTAGATTAAAACCTTTTTCTCTGAGTCACAGGTCGATCGGCCAACGTTTAAAAATTCATTTTTTCTCAATTTTTTGTTCTAATTTTGCGTACATATGAACAAGAGAAAACAGGTTAAAATGCCATGGAATAAAATTCATTTTATGACTTGCCATACTCTATAAAAACTAAAATAAATACGCATGCGAATGGACGGTTCGTATGCTTTGTTATTATTCAAATGATTGTGGTTGTACGGTTCAAGACTCTAGATGCAATCCGTGCGATTGGATGGCGATCGTAAGTCACGGTTCGGAAAAAATTAAACGCACTTTCCGGCGCATCAATCGAGTGCGAGACAAAACATCCGCAGCGCTGAGTAAATGCCTCTTTTTGCTATCTTCTCGCGTCAACACAGTCCGCGAATAGATTGACGTGTGGTCGCCCTAGCGGCGGCGCGCGCGAGCAGCCGCGACGGAGAGGGGCGAGGACGGGGCTGGCGGTCAACGACCCGCGTCGGGTTTATGGTTTTGTTTTCGCTTTCTTCAATCTCCCCCGAGTTGCGCCGTCACTGCTCAATGCTGCTCTACGGCCATCACCGAACCCAGTGTCCACAGACGTGAGTTGCCACCTGGCCAATTTTTTGCACCGCGAGATGTTATCAGAACGAGTCAAGAGGAGGAGTAATAAACTCTTTTTTTCTTCCGATGCCTCTGAAGTCTGATAATATTCTATATCTCTTCCCACACACTTATTGCGTTACTTCATAATAGGAATGTCCCTGGGGATTTTATCGATCATTATTTTTTCAAAGAATCATCTGACTTTTTTTATTGGGTATGACGATGTACCAGTCTCAAAAGATAATTCAAAACAATTCCTAGTATTTCGATAAAGAGATAAAAGATTACGCACGAACAAATAATTCTGACGAATATTCCAGAGAAATAATGAATCTAAAATACGTTTGCTAGAGCCTTCCATCGGCCCAGTATCAAAACTTTTCAGCACACTTAAGTGCGCGGCAACCTGAGTCTTTTATATAAACTCTCGGGACATTCCCGTCAAATAAAGTAGATCGCTTCTCGATATTAGAGCTCCGGGATACGCCTGATTAAGACCAGGTGTAAGGACGGGGTGGGTGGATGGTGGGTATATTAGGTAGTATCCAAGCCTTCTTTTATAAAAATTTAGAAACAGCAAAAATTCTTTTCTAACCATACTTAAAATAATGATTCAATAATCATGAATACGCATTAATTGACATGGTAGTTATTTGGTAGAACTCCATTTAATAAAGGTTGAAAAATATATTCAAATACAATTATTCCTTATGCCGAGTTGGACGATACCAACTGGGTTGAATAATTACTTAACAATCAAATTTCATGAAAAAAAATCTGTCAACGTATGCCATGTCTCATTGCGGAGATCCATATGCTCCGCCTTCAAGTCAAATATAGTGGAAAAAATATGAATATAGTAAAATATTCAATTCTGATAATTACAGCATTGTAATATTATTATATTTTTTTATACCATGTTCGTTTCCAAAGTAGAGCATACGGATCTAAACAGTGTGAAGATATCCACTTCGAAAGTGGAGTATATGGATCTCTGTAATGTGAAGACAACTGGACAGATTATTTTTCACGAGAATTGTGTGTCATACAATTGATCAAACCAATGGGCACGGGAATCTAGTTCTGTATATTTGGATTAAATATGTATTTCTTTTAATACCATGCCAATATCAACTTGTATGTTTATATACAGGTCCAATAGTTTGAGCGATTAGCTAACAATCAAAGGTAGAGAGAGATTTATAATATCAAGATAAAATTTTGAATCACGGAGATCCATACCATAAATATCTCGGTCATAAAAAATCACTAAATTGCACAATCGAAATGATGTTATGTAGGGAGAATTGGTACACTGTAACGTTAGCATACCTTTCAATATACAAAAATTTGAAGAACAAAAAAACAAAGAGTTATGCGGGCTTGTTTGTTCGCACTAGTTAATGTTGTCTATACGGAGAATCAGCGGTATGCTCAAGTAAACATACCTGATGCATTTTGTTTTGCATTTATCGGTATAATCTACCTTCGTAAATATTATACAATAACATGTCCGCTTTTTTTCCTACAGCTGAAAACTGATATTACTTCAGTACTCAGTTACTCTCCTACCAACACACTACAATGGAACCGGTATAGCTCAAATTTCAAGGGACGAACTTAATAGACAGTATTAACGTATTTGAAATATAGAGGTTTATTAAATACAATTCTCGCCATAAATACTGTTGTGATCATTTTTTACAATCGCACATTCACTTCAAAACGTTTGCAATATTGCGTCTATCGGCTATTTGAAGTTATGACGGCAAAATTGTATTAAAATACCACCTAGAGAAGAAATAATTACTTGGAACTGTAGGAGTTAACAGTTTAATTAAAAGGTTTTGAGGTCTGAATGGAAAGGAACAAACGTTTTTCGCCTTACAAAGGATTTTTACTTAATGACAGTCAATTTATAAATGTTATTTTGTATGTGTTGTATCTGACATATTACTAGTTCCAGATAATTTTATGTTTATGGTTTGTCAGTAGGTTATTGGGTTATTGATCTGAAATATAATAACATTTTAAACCATTCAAAGCAATGGTAATAAAATATAATTGCACAAAACTTTTACTATGCAAATACAGGCCGAATTCGTGCCACTATAATATTATGGGAAAGCTTACGGCCATAATATTTGTCGATTTATTACCCCATGTTTTAGATTGTATATAATAATAGACATGTATAATATAAGCTCAGTAATATATAAATATCTAATTGGATAGAGCTTGTGTATCATTACATGTGGTAGTAAATTCATAGTCGAAAATTATGATAAACTATTTACATAACGTACATTATCGTGCGTAAATAAATGGATGCTAATTAATTAGATTTGTTGCATGTGAATCGTTTCAGTGGTCGAATGGTAAGTGTGTGCAATTCAGTGTCAGGGGTCGTGGGCTTAAATTTCGCAGCTGTTTGGGGATTTATAAATTAAAATACGCAAAAGTAAATTCCCAACGAATTATGAATTATTTCTTTTTAATACATTTAAGTTATTTAATATTAAAAATTCTGCGCTTTATTTCTCGTCCATTCTTTATAGTACTATTCACGGAAATATGATTGAAAATTTCCCGTTTCCTAGGATCAAAAAATATCCGGAAAAAGTTACCCTCTATCAGCGGATAAAGCGATTAGCGAAAATCATTCCTTGTGATATATAAACGAAAAAATACGTCTGTGATAAGATTGTGGAGGTCCACATATTTAATAATCAGAGCCAGTGACTTAGCTACCGAGGAGCAGCTTGAACAAGCTGCTCAAGGTGCAAGAAAAAGAAAGTTAGTGCGAGAGCTAAAAAAACAGAAAACCACACATTTTGGACAAAAGTAAAAATTTCAAGGAGGCATGAGACCTAAAAAAAGCGAGAAACTATAGGGAGCGAATGATGATTTTACTCGCTTCAGAGCAATTAATTTCTAGCTACACCACTGATCAGAGAAGATTTCATTGTATCTTCTCCATATTATAGGACGCTATTTTTTCAAAGATTAAATATTTGCCATTCTTCTGTAACCCTAGACTTAATAAATGACGTTTTGATATTTAAAAACGTCTATATAAATAATAATTTCAAAATATGGTATTTTCACACAAATTAAAGAAAAAGTATATATTTGTTTTTTGAGTGACCGAGAATTTTCGAATAATATTGACATTCCAAGTTGACATTTGTAAGATTTACAATGAAACAATGTTTTGAATACTGCGTAAATATGCTTTTTTGCAATCACGAAACACTATTATTTAAGTGTGAAATAAGATATTCAGCAATGATACAACATATCGTCGTATTACTGGCAAAAGACGTTAAAATGAAAAGTGAATTTTGAAATAATCGAGTCTTAATGTTTGAGTCTCTCTGTTAAATAGATTTTGCGACAATTTCTTGGGGTCTTAGGGATTATGCTTTAAGAAATTGTCATAACATTTATTTAACAGTGAGGCTCAAACATTAAAACTCGATTATTTTAAAACTCACATTTTCACTTTAACGTCTTGTGCCAGTAATACGACGATATGTAATATCATTATAACGACAAATTTATTTTTTATTTTAATTTTTTAATAATGAAACTACAATATAATTGAAGAAGTGTCCATGATTAAAAAAAATGCATATCGAGCTATCTTTGGAGTTTTTTTTCAATGTTTTCTAAATGCGACAAAAGGGGTGGAGCGAACTGGTGTGTGTGTGTGAAGCTTTAATTCGTGCCGTGAAAGCATGAAGGTCTCATGGAATAAGTGAGTATACATTTAGAATCATTTGCGAATCAATTAAAATGATATTTATAAATACACATCGATCTGTTTGTTATATGTGTTAGATAAAATAATGTAACATTTTCATAAAGAAAATTTGTGTATTTTGTGCGACACTTGCGACACGTGTACTCCAAACATTGGGGTTATTTAAACATTTTCCAAGGACGCACGTTCATAAAATAATATCTTCATTCTACTCTTTTGAATTTAAGTAACCAAAAAAAGTTTCAAGCGATTTAATATGGGTGATCTAAAAAATAAATAACGTTTCTTAGATAATAGATTATTAAAAACAGTGGTAAATTAATATTCTATCATATTATCATAAGTCAACCAGGGCCGTGGCGTTCCATGTGTCAAAGACCCGGTCGCCTCGGGCGGCATCATGCAAGGGGCGGCAAAAGTATTGAAACATGTAGAAATACTCCTAACGTAGAAACCATGTAAAGGCGCCGTCATAGAAAATTCGAATTTGCAAAAATAGAGAATTTTGCTTAGCGCGAGACCTACAAAAAAAACAAAATTCTAGATTTGATTTCGTAGCGCGAAACGGGCGGCATTTTAAAGAGTTGCATCGTACTGAGAAATCTACTATACGGCCTTAAAGTCAACGCAATGCCTCGCTCAATCTTGTGCTAATCATCCATCATATTATATTATATTCAATATATCTTGAACGATACGGAAAGATGCAAGAAGATTTGTCAATGAAAGTAAAATTGTTTTCTACTTTTAAAGTGGGATAATAAAATTAAATTAATAATGTTTAAGCCTTAAGCGTTGTAGTTTATATTCATTTCATTAATCAGCCCATTTTTCCATGGCGAGTATATAACTACAATGGTGTATCCAAGATATCCCGTTCAGATATCAAATACTTTACATCCTCTTGGTTTATACTAACAACTTTTATTCGTACCTGATGTAAAACTCTTGGCCAATTCCAACGTCGCTGCCTGAGTTCATAACTAATGACTAAACCAGAACGTCCTCACGAAATCAAACCTGATCAAAATATTATGCGATATCAGATGCTGTTCTTAAAAATTGAATCTGCATTACTATAACGCTTTAAGAACTCATCTCTTATAATGATTTTACCCCAACGATCGGAATCTTTTACAAAAACGTGTTTGATAACTTGAAAAGTTGTAACATATTTTTAAAGTTCACATTACACTTATTCAGTGCACAGTTTTCATTTAGTAATATTTCGTTAAATATTTACGCTATGAATTAGTGCGAATGACCAATGAAAACGGGCGAAATAAAAACGTGTTCAAATAATTATGTAATTTTAATTAATTAATTCTTTAGATTGTGTATTTGTATAAATCACAATGACTGTATCGCCATAGCAGTTTTAACTGGAAATATCTAATAAATTTATTCCATAATAATAAACTTAAATATCACTTTTTAAAATAAAAATAAAAAACGTAGATGCGTAGATACTAATCGGCGTAATAATTTTTACGTAAAAATGGAATTCATTTACATCAATTTTAAATATTTTACTAACATCGCAAACAGTTCGCACACTCAATCTACTTAATAAAAAAATATTGTAAATTAATAAACATTTACCTGGAAAATTCTTATTTATAGTGGTTGATTAATCAAATACAAAACATGTGAAATTATAAAGTTCCCTTAGCTCTTATTAAAAATAATCATGACAGAACAAAAAATAAAGTAATATAATTTATTTATACTCATATAATTATGAAATTTACAATATATGTAATTCTAATTGTACAGTATTAAGAATTTTATTTAAAACATTTTGTCTCCCCGATAACTGAAAGCTTATCGTACGCGTTTCTGATCCGGGGATTGTCGGTTTGATTTTTCATACCTGCCGTATTTTTTAATTCTAAAAATGCATGATTGGATGCCTGTTGGGTTGAGAAATTGCCTGACAACCAATTTTAGTGAAAAATAATCCGTTAAGACACGTCTTCATATTGCGTAAAAACACATATTCTACTTTCGGAGCGGTAATGGTGAAAAAAAGTCGAGAAAAATGTACACGTGGCGGATAATTATTTGAGTAGATAATAAAGAAAAATTAGATTCCTGCCGAGAATCGTATATATAATTCTTAAAATAAGATTACATTTTCACATATATATATAATAATAATTTGAAAAAGAAGTCGATTAACAAGCAAAATGGTATTTTACCTGAGTAATAAAATAGTTGTTTTACGTGAAATCGTTACTTTTTTGTGATCGGTCAATTTTGTTCGGCCGTGTTCGAATCGATTAAATACGTCGTCTTAAAATACTTAAATTCCACATTTTAATGATGGTTATAAAATGCGTTAAAAACGATCCATATGACATCATAAATTATTATATCTATTTAAAAAATTATTACATATAATTAGCAAGCATCCTTAATAATTATATATAAAGACTTAACTAGTATTTATTGCTGATTTTTTTTTTTCAATAATGTGTCTTCTACAGGCGAAGTTTTTGCGTAGCATTTTAATTTCAAACCTGTTATATTTTTTAAGATTATGAGATGCAAAAATATAAGATTTTTTATGTAGCATTTCTTGACACAAGTATTTATCGACGAACGAAACATGTTTCAGAGAAAATGTGGCTCGTAAGTTTATATAAATATAAAACCAATCAATTTATATATCTAATACAAACTAAAATCAACATACATAAAATATTTCAAAATCTAAAGTAAATCACAAATTCGTATTTAGGGTAGATAATAATTATGATAATAGGATGTTTTTAGTGTTTCAGAGATTGATTATTATAAATGAAGAAAACCCCTATATCTTGGATCCAAAAACACAGAAGTAAACGTAACATGAATTCATTGACAGGACTAAAGATTAATAGTTCTATGATAATGAAATAAAAAATCATATACGCACAAGGTATCCACTAGCCTACGAAGAAAAATAATATCAGATACTAATTTTTTTAACCCCGTCATTAGTGAGTTAATTTTTAATGCACACATGTTTTAAGCACTAAAATCTCTTACCGCTATCAATTCAACGAATATCATAAAAAAAACAATCAAATTATATATGCCAACTTGTAAACAATGCTTTTCTATTTCGAAAAACAAACTGAAAAATTATTCCAAATCGGTAAGCTTGTGTATAACATTATCCCACGTGGCCGCTCCCATTTATGAATCAAAAAAGCAATTGAGATCAAATTTGAACGCAAATGACTGATTTATGTGACAATTTATGGGTTTTTGCGAACACCGATATGAATCGTTTCTTCACAAAACACAATAATTATCGGAAAATCGTAAGGGAGTTTTTCAATGCTGAAGTCAACTCTTTTTTTTACTCATTTTTTTTCGTAAAGTTTACGTATTTTTTTCTAGACTAAAAATAAATGATATGTGTATAAAGACTTCTTCATATCATCGGTAAACTTATAAAGTATTTTTATTAAAATAAATAATAACATTTGATTAAAAAATAAAATAATGGCTTTGAAAACAAAGCGACAAGGAACACGGACGTATATGTACGTCCATACTACTCGTAGGGTTTTAACAGACATAAAATTTTATAAAATATACTATAAAAAGAAAATGTGTTTTGTAGTTTTAAATACCTATATTACTAATTAAAATTAATTACGACTCAGTATTAATCACTTGTTTCATTTTAAATGACACGTGTTTCGTATGCATAAAAAAGTTTGTCAAGCAGATGTGCATGTAAACGAAACACGTGCCGTATTATATATTCTTGAGTAAACTAACAACATCGCTCTCAAATATTTTGAAAAATATCTCGAACTGGTACAAAGTCTGTTGAACGAAAAAACTGATACTATGTTGCTATTCAAAATTTTTCAAATAAACTTTACATAAGATTTCCGAAAGTCCACATTTTTTGAAAAAGCAGTAAAAACAACCGTATTTTTAGAATCACTCAAAAATACTGTTATGTTTAAATATTTTGACACAATCATTAATGAAACTATCATATAATATTATTATAACTAATTCCAATCGAATTTCACGAAAAAGAAACCAGAGATTTAATAAACAAACTGTAAATAATGATTTTGCCGTTATTTTTTTAATTTTGCGGTGATATTTATAAACTAAACTAACAATATTAATATGGAGAATCGAAAATATTTATATTTTGATTGTTTCACTCATAAATTTAGATGGTTTACACAAATAAACCACGGTCTTTATATTAAAATATGGAAACAAAGACTGAAGACAAAATATTTTCACATTCGATCTTCCAATGAAATATTATACTGGGTAATAAATTTATTGGGAAACGAAAGTGATTTCTGTCCCACAGAAATCTCAGACCAATCAATCACTCTCCTCATAAAAGAGCATCTTGATAAACGGATGCATTTTATGACCTCACCAATGAATATAATAGTGACTTAAGTGGAAATAATTGAATTTCAAGTTTTTACAAACGTGTTTCTTTTTTGAAAACCGTATATTTTGATCAAAGGATCCGGACATTAATACGTTTCAAAGAATTAAAGTAAAAATCGTAGTAGCATAAAAAATCGGATAAAGTTATTATAAACACTATGTGGACATATGGAACAAGATTCAATTACACATATGAAAATTTAAAAGCACAGAACATAACAATAATTTGGTTTTGGGAAGTTGAAGAATACATACTAAAATATTTTAATTGTCAAAGCTTTTATTTAGCTTTTAACGTGAGTACGTGTTTTTATTTATTTTTTGACACACGTAAAGAGTGCAATATTTTTTAATTTGTCTCTTTTTCATTGAGAACAATTGATGTGGATAATAATCACAAACTATTGTCACTTGGAAGGCTAAATTTGCATAATCAATTCATTCAAAAACACATTAATTCTCTCCTTCCAATTTTCACAGAGAGAATAAATAAGAGTCGTAATTAATATTTCATTTATATTTTCTTAAATTATTCAACTGTATTACCAGTACCGATTTCTTTCTTAATGACTTCACTGTTTGACGCTTTTATTTTAAAATCTTAATTGGATGAAAATGATTTATAATTTTATTATAATTTTTAGTTAATTGTATTGCTCGATAATAAATAACATTTTTTTTTAATTAGTGTGGCTCTATACGGAGATGATTGTAAAAAAATATAATCAAAATAGCTTAGATGTTGGATAAGTTATTTAATTTTTGCGTACCTTTTTTTATTTCTCATAATGATCATCCTTATCTTGCTGAAAATGGTTCCATAAATCTAGATTATCCGTTATTTAATCACTTCATACGCAATGTATACTTTCTTTAATGTCTATCACCTGACAAGATATAATAGTGACTCGAACAGAGTGTAATCCGCAGTGTCGTTATGCGTCGCATGATGAGGCAGGCAACCACCTCTTAAGGATGCCCAACCTTATGCACGCAGGATATCGTCCTTTTACCCTTAAAGATTCCGATTGGCCGACGTATCAGACGAACTCGGCACCGACCACGCATTACGCATTGTTTGACCCAACATGTAACATTGGACGTCGAGATAGCTACCAGTGGCCTGACCAACGAAAGGGAACGTTTTAAGATAATTATATTATCAGTATGTGCCACAGTGGACTGAACAGTGCGCACGTCATGAGTGGGACCCCGGTAAATACAAAAAAAACTCAACACGCTTTAAATGTCTAATTACACAATCTAGGAATATTATCAGTCAGCAATTTCACACTTGTAGTTTTATTGGCTTGGATATAAAATATAAACACATAAAGGCTCTTCAACGAATATTAATCGTACACAAAATAGTTTAAGTATTTTAAAAATGTATCTCAATAACAAAACTTCAAAACCAATGGAAGCAACTTATCACCTGTAAATAGTTTCGAACAATCACTATTCTCAGGGGCCACGAGTTTGTAGTTTATATTGAATATCAAAAAAATGTTCGTTAAATCATCACATTCGCTTCTAAAAGAGAGCATATGGCTGCCACGTGGCGCTCTTTCAGTAATCTCTGTCACCCTCCGGCCGTCATACATCCTCTCAGGTCATGCCAGTATCCGCCGAGTACTTCCTATGGATAGTACCCACCGGTCTTCTAATACGACGAAATACAAGACGTCGGAAGAAGAGACAAACAGGGTTCTGGCTGCATGACATTACACAAAGTAAAGATTTATCTTATCAGATTATGTGTTTTACAACTATAGGTAGCTATTGCTAATTCACTGTGTCCGTGTTTTTCATTTAAATATAAATTTAAGAACATATGATTTTAACCCCAGTTCATAATTGCAGATAACTTCTATATATTTTAAAGCAACCATTATTGACAATGACTGATATTTTTCTCATTCAAATTAAATACCCCCTTGAGAAAAATAAAGGGATCGGCACGGCACTACTACCTACATCCGATTTCACCACATTCCACCGCGGGCTCGAATCAACCGTAACGGTGCATCGTCGGTAGGATATTACAACACATCAGCCAAAATGAGATAATGAGTGATAATATCACCTTAAGAAATCAGAAAAGTTGCCGATTTTGCATTCTTTCCACAAGTATGCCATCGTCCAAAATTGCCTACGTGACTCTGAGAACCCTTTCCCTGCTACGTATATATATTTAATGTATACGTGACAGTATCTTTTAATAGCTGTATTCCCGTTATTTGGTGAGAAAAACGGATGAGACTCGGCTTATAAAATTACTCCGTCATTTATCTACTATAATGATATAATTTTCAAAAATATTTTCGAAATAATATGAAATCAGATTTATCTCACAAGCGAAGTTCAAAAATTGAGAAGCATCGAGTTCAAGCATATCATGACATGACACAATGTAATTCATTTTATCACAGACACTAATGAGTGGCTTATTTAGACATGTATATACATCTTTGAAATCATTATCAGGTACACAGAATATTAAAAACTACAGTACCAATTCGCTTTTAGAAAATATCTTTAAAACACTTTTTCGATCTGAGCCAGATTAATATCTTTAAATAATGAAAGGATGAAAAATTGTAAATTTTTTCAACTCTTCTTTCGGTACGTAAATACGCATTCAAATAAAAACTAGCGATCATACAATATATATATTTACTTATTCTTATATGCCTAAAGATTATTAAAAATATTTTATAACCACTGGATCATTTTAGAGCCTATTTTATCTATCAACATTTTGCCAAAATAATACGGATTTTGGCATAGGATTTTTGTGAAGATTCTATATGGCTTATGCATTATGGTATATTTGTGTTATCAAACAGAACGAAACTCGGCATATTAGATGCTTTCACTAAAAACGATTTCTTTTCAAATACCATTTGAATTCATATTTACTATTTAAAGAAATCAAAGTATATCATTAATAAACAGAGTCAACGAAACAAAATTTATCCGAATGTCAAATAAAACTTGATCAAGATTATGGCAGAACACGTAGGAGTAGGAAGCCTTTTTTCTACCAAGGATCTTAATTTATTGTAAAAAAAAATTACAATGCCCTTTGTGAGATTAAATCGCTCAAAACTATTATACAATGTTCTGCGTTTATAATAATTGACGAAACGTTGTTTAAACTATTTTGTTGATGTACAATGTTTACGTAATACCGATTGTTTTCACATTTATGAAAAGAATGATAACTGTGGACTGAATGACTTCGTAGGACTCTCGTGGTCCGCGGGCTGGAAGCTACCTGCCACTGACTAGGTAGTATAAGACAGTGTTAAATTTAAAGCGTACGTGGGTAGATATGCAACAGTGTTCCTTTTCGTGTATTATTTTTTCTTCAGATTCATTGCACGATAACATTTTTGACATTTTATCTCCGACTAAGGCTAACCGCACTATCAAGAGAACTTGTTATTTCCGATGTGGCAGATAATAAATTAGCGACTGCGCCACCTGTCATTTCAGAGGTACAACTACTTCGTTCGCATACACGTTTTATAGTCCGACAACAATACGAGGTCGCTGACAACGCGAATTTATACCACACAGCCAGCTAACCCATCTCTGCAGGAACAGACACATGGTATACTATTCTGTGACCATAAAATTTCAGCCAGGTAGCTAATACATAAGCATAAACGCGTATAAAAGATTGTCGATTCAAATCCAACAGATCTTACAGATTTAAAAAAATCCAATTACGTAAGAGCGAAAGCTCAGAGAAAATGGCCGAAAAAAGCTCTACTAAATATGCCCATTTTCCACCCGTCCCATATTTACATATCTTATCTTAATCAGGGTTATCTAAGAACTCTGATATCGGGAAGCGATAAATTTTATTCGACAAAAACTTCTCGGAAGTAAATACAAATTAAATTACTCAAGACATCGCCACGCACTCAAATATCCTAAAATTAAAAGAAAAATCATCATAATATCGACTGCGGGAATTTTACAAGAGGCACAAAAACGATTATCTATTGGTTTTAAGCCAAAGTCAAAAAATTTCATAGAAACAACCTTAAAGTGAATGACGACCTAAATTGGTATTTAATTTACTTAATAGAATATTAATTTAATGAGATATTTAAAAAAAAACTAGTAAAATTGATTAGGTAGAGACCCATTTTTTTCGTCAAAAATTTTTCATGCTATCTTTTTTTCAAACATAAAACTAAATTTAAACGGTAATTCGTCATTTTCAGCTTATATCATTTTGATAGAATGTGTATAAAGTTGCATACATTGTGATTTAATAAAAGCTATTTTGAAAAAATAAGGTTTACGTCCTATTTACTTTCCACAGTCGATATACGTAATGATAGTCTCATGTGCCTAAGTGAGTATGTGAAAAAATCGCAAGCTCGCATATTTCATTACATTTTCGGAGCGGATAAAGTTTATAAAAAAAAAAGAATCATCGAAAGCCGTCGTGTTGTGACTGTTATTACCCTTCTAACGTTATCTGTTTACTGTCCAAATGCTTGGTAATTTATTCGTGTTAATTTTTCGTGTTTATTTTTAAATTTCAAATAATACAGTTTGTTAACAAAGTTTGTTAATCCATCAATTACATAGCTACAGTTGCCAAACTATACGCAAGTTTATTAATATTAAACGACTTGAGTTCCAGTTTGGGTCAAATTTTTGATCAACGTTGTCTACCAAAAAATTAACGAGATTCGCTGCAATGTTTAAAAAACACTTAATACAAATTACTTATTTTCCTCCCATATAAATACCAATTTAATCTACCATATTATATTATACCCGTAACGAGTATGAATAAACGATCTCGTACTTTTGTCGAACTAAGATTCTCGGATTAATTTCATTCAGTCGCCATCTCGCTCGCATTTCAATGAATGGTAATAGCACTATGTCGCTCGCACCTTAATATAATTTCGAAACTTACAAAGTAAGGCCATCAGCAACAGATCCCATTTTTTAACTTTATACTGCGACTTCAATACTTAATATTGGTTATATTAGTCCTTCTTATAATTTTGCTCTATCCCTGCACTTGGAGAATTATATGTGTGCATCGAAATAAAAATGTATATAAGTACATAATAATGGATTGTTATTATTTGTCTCTAGACAGATTGGGGTAATATGTAAAAATGGATTTAATCTTGGAAGACTACGATAGTGAGGAAGATTACGAAAGGAATGAATTCATGACTGATGTGTTTTCACCAGTAATTTATGCATCACCTATATTGCTCGAAGATTTAAATAAGAAAATACGTCCTAACACCCGCTGTTTTCAATAAATCACAACCGGTTGGAATCCATACGAAGGAGAACGGGACTTATTAATCTTGAAATGAAAGAAATCAATTCTGACCTCACTCATGAGATCATGCGCCAACGCTTTCGATTACTTATTAAGTCATCAACCATCTTTCAATAATCTTCAACGATCAACTTTTTAAACATATTAAACAAATAACGCAGTAAATTCTTCATGTCAAGATATCCAAATCACAACACCTTTCTATTACTTTTTGATTCCAGCTTCCAGTTTTCTCGGTCCTGTGTATACTACCCCTTAATGTCATTTTTCTACGTAATATTTCGCCCATGCCAAAGCAACAGTTCGTATACCACACAAAAAAATACATAAAATGAAAAGAAACTGTATATATACCATTGAACCCAATCCCATATTTTTATAAATATCAATATCAAAAAAATATTAATTAATTCAATGGTTACATTTAAGCCATTATAGAATTCGACTTAATAATAGTGATTCAAAAGAGTACCTCTATAAAAAAAAATATCGTGTGGTATACGAGATATTGCTTTGTCACGAGCGATTAGTTATTTTCGTCTATCTAACAATCTCTAGATCTGCTTTTTGGGCATGTTAGACTCTAGAGTACCAGTATATGACCAAATTTCTCCAAAAAAAATTATTTTCTCCGGTAATATGCCCTTCTCATTTCTAAACGAACCTTTCAGCAAATTCCATTGGCAAACGGCTTAGAACTAGATACAAATCTACATATTATTATTGAATTAAAACAACGTTTTACACTTATAAACTCCGTTACATCGCATACCTTTATTTGATTCCTCATTCAAGTACTCTGTCTTATATCCTTACGTGCCATACTCAACATACAACTTTCCACACCATACTACACTTTTGTTGTTTATTTAAATATATTAGATTAATTATTATTCATTAAAATACTGATATAGTTATACTAATTGTAAAAAACTGTTTCGTATAATATTATATATAAAGAAAATATTGAATTTGATGTATTATTCAAAATTTTTAGATCTCATATTTTACATATTGTAATTATTAAACGATAGCAGAATTTATTTCAATATGTAAGTATGTATCTTTATGCATATCGTAACAACTCTAATTATGCGGAACTATTTTGTATATTATAAATAGAAAATGTTGAATTGAATTTGTTCTACATTTTTTTTAAATCTTATAGTTTACATATTGTAATTGTTAAGACGACAGCAGAATTTAGTTCATTATGTAATTATTTATCTTTCAAAATAACAAGCACAATGTGTATTAATCTTTGTCTTTCAACACGACAATTGGATTTGCTGACAAACTGGCGATATCCCAAAATAGCCACGCGAAAAAGTTCACTGAACTCAGGAAGTATAAAGGACTTTGTGCTTAAACAATTAGATTATGCTGCATGATGAACTCAACATAACGCAAGAGTGCATCATATCCCCGATGCACTTGCACTCTGCTATTTATAAACATTCGAAATGAGACAACATCATTCTCCTGTTGCAGTTATCACTAACAATTATTACACCGTAAACATAATTACGAGGCGAGTTTCTTGGACTAAAATACTCATTCTGAGTATCCATAAACTAGTAAATTGGCACAAATAATGATATTTAATACTACCTACATATTATCAGTTCTTAAGTATTGAATAATTTTGTATTTGTACACAGAAACAACACTCGAATAACAATGAAGCAGTATCATTTTAATACTAGCATAAAAGTGAGGATAGAACTTTATTTAATGAAAACAAGCTACAATTGAATGTGATTTTTTTTACATCATGTCCGCTCCGAACGTGGATCATACAAATCTAGTATGAAAATGACCTTTACACAATAAAGTATATGGATCTCCAAATTGTTGACAGATTATTTCCCGAGAATATGAGAACACATTGGGTAGCTTTGTGTTTTTGGGTTTTTTTTTTAATATTGGGAATCGAAGTGCAGGACTGATGCGCACGCTATAGCCACTCGGCTACCATGAATAATAATTTATAACACAACCTATCTTGATAGTCTTTCACTGAGCACAATATAGTGTGATAGAAAATGTCTGTATTAAGTGATAAACGTCACTTGTTTAAGATTTTCACTACTGGCAGCACGTCTGTCGAGGTTATACAGAAATGATAGCTGCGTGGAAAATACGCTTGGCATCATCTTCTCTTTTATATTCATATATAAACTTCTTACTTTCCATCCCTCGTTATTTCTTCATTTTAACTCAGCAGCGATTATTTTGTGTTTATACAATTTTTAAAAATCACTCGAACTGCTATCTATGCCATGCGTTTTATTTAACTTTGATAACATATTACAATGCCAGCTGAGACTGATTTGGCTAACTATTTGTCGTACAGTGATTAATATATAAAATTAATAAAATATAAAATTATATATACCATTTTAATATTAATGTTAAATGCAAAATACGATTAAGCACTTCACAACTCCGAATACCACACTTTATCGTAAATTAATAACATTATAAAAAAACATGGATTTTTTTTATTCTATGATCTTCGTTGTTGTAAGAAGAAAAATGTGTTTTATATGTATAGTGTTGTCGTTAGTTTATTAGTTTAAAACATCATATTTCTTAATTTCGCCCACGAGAATTTATGAAAACTTGCCTTCCACGAGACAAGAGCAAAATCAAATTAGAAGTCATTTATCATCGAAAACACTTTATTGTGCATGTCTCGCAGAATATACGAGTATTTTAAAATCGTGTTTTTTCAAATTGGACATCATTCAAATCTCTTGGAATCATAACATCGATAAAATATTTTCTTCTGTGTAAATATTATCTTTTTAAATCGCTTGTAACGTCTTAACCTACAATTATTCGCGGCCGACCGTTTAAATTCGTTGTAATTTTTGTGTTGCCATCCTGATAAATTATTCACACAAAATAAACAAGAACATTTTTCAGAAGTGTGTTGTTATTGACTTACGATCTTTCAATACAATTCAATGCGATATCAGTAATTCATTATCGATTCAATTGTGCAATGAAAAAGAATTCAATGAAAAAAAAATGTATCCAATTTTCAGATACGAAACAGTGACTCAGAAGAGTGACACTTCTGTGTATATGAACGTTTAAAAAAATGATTAAGACTCATTTATTTTATGATTACAATGATTTCAAATAACAAGTTGTAAAGACTTTATTTGGGTGGGGTATACGTGATGAGAAATTCACTATCGGACCAGGGTGGAAACGGCAAAAAATCTCTTTAGAGACAAAATAAAATACAAATATTCGCGTCGTTTTTCACATGTTATTAGTCAATAGATATACGAGTAGCCTAGAGTTTGCGCTTTGGAATCAATATTAAAGACTCAGTCAATTGAGCCATCGGATGACAATAAACATTCGTGATCTAATCTGTCAAATACTTCTTTACAACGCTGTGATCTATACACTACACTTCTGGACTGGTCATCTTCGCACTTTTTATATCCATATTCACACTTTCAGAGCGGAAATCGCACAAAAAAATACTTAAATTATAAAATATTGTCATATACTAATTTTTTTTAAATTCAGTTATTGCAAGAACAATTACATAAACTTGAATGGATAAAAGAACATACCAAATTGAGCTCATAAAAATATTGGAACATAATATTAACCAGAAGAATTCCACCATACTGTGAATATATTGATTTCTTTCTAAAAACACATTTTTCTTTTTATCTCGTTTTGGTCTCATTTTTTAAATGAAGTTATGGTAATTTGTTATTACCAACAAGGAAGATAATTATCAGAACGTATTACATAACCAATACCAATATATCGGTTTCCCGTACAGTAAAATAATTTAGACACATATTTGTCAGGAACGAGCGGTAGATTTTTTCAGTATAATGCAAGTCTTTGAAATACCGTCCCTTAAATAACATAGATCAATATGGAAAACCGTTGCATAAAGATTTTTAATTATTGAATGGTTCAAAATTTATTTTGATTTCGCAGCGTATGCCGCCCTCTTAAAGTCCCGCCTGATGCGGCCGCCTCTATGTATCCATAGCACGACACGGCCCTGATAATTTTCACTCAATAAAATTAGTTAATAAATTCTAAAGGTCAGATAGTGTTAATATAGACGCGATAATAGTAGGAATGCATTGATTTTTACCCCTTTATTTTCTCTATCTAAAACTTTGTGGATCCTCGTGTCGGTAGTCTTAATTGCTAATTTAACCGACAGTTCGTTTATATGACTATTACCCATATGACACGAATATTGATACTTCTTAGATAATTTTTAAGAGTGTGGATACTGGCCTTGATACTGTACTTTCAATACCATTTTTCTACTCATAAATTTTCTCAATGATACCAAATTTCGGAGTGAAATTTCTCATGGTGGCCATCTGAATATAGTGAAAAATATCGTTGATAAGTAAGATGACAAGAAATGGAGAAAAACATCGTATAAAATGAGATGTATGCTATCATTTTACGATGCACTTGCGAACGTTTTATTCACCTTCCATTACTGATTTTATATGAAGTAAGAAAATTAATATGCAGCTTGCAAACATTATTAAGGATGCACAGAATCATCTCGACAATCGCGGTTCAACGCCAAGCCATTTATTTCTATTCATGCGCAGGTAAGTCAGTCTAGAGATATGCTTTACTGACATATACCATTACTGTAAGAGAAAAAAATATTATCTTACAGACAATGGTAATTACTCAAAGTCTTGGAAAATTTAATATCTGCCAATCATAATACACTAACCTAAGGCATGGAGGATTTATTATTTTATTTGAAACTCGTGCAGCATTTAACTTTTATAAATGTAGGATTTATATTATTATTGAAATATTGCCTACACATTTTTGAAAATCCGTTATTTTTTACCGCGGTTTGTATAATTATTACAATATATCTCTACTCTTAATAAAAAAATCTTTACGGCACGATTTTAACTAATAAAATTCCCCGTATATATAAATTTATGTGGTTAATAACAAATAATTTATTTATATTTTGAAAATTATTAAACTTCAAACTCATAATGAATCCACAAAGATGTTTGACTTTTTGAAAAAAAAAAAACACTTTTCCTAAATAAATCTTTGCAATTTGGCTTTATAATAATATAACATACATTGTAAACAAAATTTATATTTTTATTGCAATTCTTTACTTGTATATAATATTATTGAATATATACATTATACGAAATAATGACGATAACAAACCCTGAATAGAAAAAAAAATACAAATTAAATATAACGACCATCATACGAGAATAGGTTATTAATATGTTATCTTCCTTTTATACCATGTTCGCTCCCAAAGTGAAGTATATGGATCTACACAGTGTGAAGATATCCACTCCGAAAGTGGAGTGTATGGATCTTTGCGATGCAATGACAGATTGTGCTTTAGGAGAATTGTAAATCAGACAATTGCTCAAACCAATGGGCATCCAGTCTCGCATTTTTGGGTTATTAAAAATCCGAAAGATGCATTTCCCGGATTGCTAGGCGCACACGCTAATTTCCACGCTTTACTGTTCTAATGAGTCCTTATTTTGGCGTGATATCATGACTGATGATCGCGACCGAGATAATTTTACAATCGCACAGCCTAATTTGCAGTTGCAATTTTCCTTTCCGGATATTTTTAAAGACGCTTAAAGTTTGTGTCAATGATATTAAATATGCCATTTTTGATTTCTTCCTTTCATCTAGTGGGAATTATTCTTTGACTCTTTCGACGTGGATTTGGCAATATGTTGATTTTTCTAAGTCGTCATTTGTGAGTGGAAAAAATTATTGATTTCAAAATCTTGAAAAATAGTCATAATAAGTCGCTGAAATGTTCCGCAAATCTTGAACGGTTAAGTTGAAATCTGAAATTTATTTAAAGCGATTCGCCGTTCTGCCGACACATATCGTTACAGCTAATTATGCAAAACTATGGCAGCTTGTAACCCCATAGCTGCTACAACGGTGCAATTTTAAACTTAAATATTCTTAAACAATGATTAAAATACCAGAAATAATAATGTCTCTTAATTCGCATGTTATTTAGAATATACATCTTGTGTAGGTGTGACATTAACTAGATAAATAGAGAGTACTCGGAATAGAAATGTCAGAATGACTCTTGTGAAGCTTATTGAATGAAGGTTTATTTGACGGAATATTTTGTTTATTCCTGAAAGGGCTATCGATTAAAAGCATATCAGGAGGTGATGGTTACTTTTACATTAACAATTCGGCACCAAATTTTTTACTAGCCGCGTGTTAATAGCATATTAGTAAACATAAATAATTTGAACAATGGCTTGAATTAACTAGAAAATGCTGCTAGAAGTTTACAATATAATATTATTTTTAAATTTTGGATGTTTTTGATTGCCGTTTGGCTGTGAAGGGGGTTAGTAAATACAATCGGTCATGAGGAGGTATAAGAAGAAAACGTTAGTATTGGCACAAGAAGCGATGGCCACCAGACGAAATACGAATTACTGAATGGTGTGTTTTGTCATCCATCGCTCTCGTAAGTCCCGGAGCTATGTTTATGGAAAGACTAGAAATATCAACATTGTATATGATATTATAATTGGATCCTTATATCAATATCAAACTTTCGATATTTGTAGGGGGGCTAGTGTTACAAAAAATCTTTTTAATTGCAAATAACCTGAAATTATTTTTGGAAATTTTGACGTATATCACATGAGATTTCGCATAATTTTAAATATAATGATGAAGATAATAAAGGCTGTACAAAAATTATTTTCAAACGGGGCTTTAATGTAATATTAATGCGGAAATAGAAAACAAAAATAAATATAAACAGAAAACATATCTGGTAGCTAGAAACTTCTGGAGTGAGGTCACCAAATCACGCCCTAAAGTTACGGAGTGCAGCGAGTTTAAATGAAGAGATCATGCACTCTGTAACTCTAGACAGACTATTGTTTTGTTTGTGTTTTTCTTGTGTAGGCGTAACCCCAACATAGTGAGGGACTATGACAATATTTTTTCTCGGTGAATACTGAAAACGCTTTCCTATCTCTGAAACAGTTGGGCATTGCTTAGGCGCGGGTGGGAAGACCGCTGACGGCAGAGGAGGGGGGTCAACGCGCGATTCGTGTCAACGAACGGTAAACTATTCGCGGCGTGTCCTTTCTTCGACCACGGCGTGCGCGCGGCAAAGTTTGCACGCAACGCAGTCGCGCGGCGCACAGCACGACGGGCGCGAACGCACAATCGGAAATTCCACCGTCTTATGTCAGAGGCCAAATCATTGGCCGGCGTAACATTTCGGATACGAAAGATTATCACTTGAAAATCGGCAGTACACCGTTAATCATTATTTGAAAATCGAATCGTGCAAATAATAAGTCAATTTCAAATCATAATTTGGCAACAAATTCGCGATTCAAAATCGAGATCACATTAATAACTAGTATTTAAAAATGGAAACATTCGAATGACTTTTTTATTTCAAATTCAAATTCGGCAAAAAAATCGGGTGCAAACCATTCTAAATTCAAAATCGGCTGCAGACATTCAATTATAATATAATCTAAATCTTGAATAATCCAAAATGTCAAATCAATTTAACTGTTGCAAAATCCAATAAATACGACAATATATAAAAAAACAAAACATTCTAATCTCGGAGTTGGACTTTTGACTTACTTTAATTTAGATTTACTAATAAAATTTATATAAATGCGAATATTTTCAATGTTTGATGGACACGAATACCAAATAATAAAATAGATATTATACCTAATTTGAATAAATACAAGATGAAAAAGGATCAAGTAATTTATTTTATCAGTTTTATTTACTATACAATATTTTTACAGCACGAAACAGGTCTGAATCCTAAAAACCTACATTGCAACGGGAAGTTTGACTTGTAACATGGATGGAAATTAAGCGGCACACCATACATTTTAGACGGCACTGTAAAAAAATATATCTATATTTGTTATTACAGAAGAACCTCGATATAAAGAACAAAATATCCGTAAAAAAGTGAACGGAAAAATGGTTGGAAGAATTTGATTAATGGCCAAGATGCAGATATATTTTTGGAAGTTCCTGATTTCTCTAGAGAATAATGCTCATAAAGAAGTAGCTGAAGAAAATGTTTTACTGAGGTTAAAAGCAGATGGAGATGACTCTGGGTATCACATCATTATTGAAAGTGAAATGGCAGATGTAATTATGGTCTTCGAAATGAGTATGGAAGTGAAGATAGCTAGGAATAAGAAACAACAAACCCAAAAACAAATGTATCAGTAGTAAGATCGCATCTTGATAATCTACAAACCGAATGGACCATTCACCAGATAACGAAGGTTAACTATATTTTTACAGACTTTCGACTATAAAGGACACTCCTCACCTGCGTTAGTACGTTATATCGAGGTTTTACTGCAATTACATTATTTTGACATCAAAAATATACCAACAAAACATTTTTAAAAATTCCAAAAATTTGAAGCAAAATGTTTGGAACGATAAATGAAATTAGTACTTTTTGTATTAATTTTGTATTTTGGACAAATATTATTACAGTAGAATCTCGGTGTAACGGACTAATGTGGGTGAGGGAGAGTCCCCGAGATATAAAAATCACCGTGCAATGCCAGCGAAGATCCAAAAAAGTATCAAGTTTTATTTGCACTTTCGTGCTATGCTGTTCTTTTTCATTGACTGTCTAAACTCTTAAATGAATAAAATTCCATAGATTTTTCCAATACAATATTTTATCTGGTTTTTCATTTTTAGTCATGATCGCCTAGGGTCACCTTCTCTACTTTTAATCACCGAGAAACATATTCGGCACCTTCTTTTCCAACATTATTCTGTGTTGCTCTACAGAAATCAGGAATTTATAACCATTCTAAATCGTTGTCTGCATCTTGCTCATCAAAAAAATTCTTTCAACCATTTTCTAATGTTCGCACTTTCACTTCTTGACGGATATTTTACCAGTTATATCCGAAGTCCATTATATCGAGGTTTTACCGTTAATTTTTACATTATGCATTGCATTTATGTTTATTTGATTCTATTATACTTACCCATTTATGAAAAGATATGATATATGTAAAAAAAAACATTATGCATAAGGTACTGTATTGACAAAGGTAAAACAATCCAATAAATTTTATCGTATTTTGGCAAATAGATCAAATCCTATATGACCCCTGGCATTAAGGTTGGATCAATTATTGGTAAATATATAATAGAATATTAAATAAATGCCAGTGTTTATATTGCGCTAATAATATAATAACAGTGTGATAATATTTTATAATAATAATATGCTTTCTCGGCGAAAAATCTTCATAATATTTCGCATGTTAATGGTTATCATTATTATATGGTCTCAAGATCAATAATCATATATTATTTCTAATATCAAAACACTACTCTGTAATATTTACAGTAGAGATGTTGACTTCGTAGCCGAGCTAGTAAACACAAGCACTTCGTTTCAAATTCCGTAAATGGACTTTTTTAAAACGAATGGATATATTCTTACTCTGTACTTATTTAAATATTTCCATAGATTTAGTTATTTTGTTAAAAAGACAAACTATACCTTTACAATAATTACGTAAATTAAGTGTAAAATAACATTTAAAGTTGAAATCATAAAATACTCATTACCTCAAAACATTTTTTAGTAAGTAAGTAAGACTATGTATCATTGAAATTAAAATCCACCTATAACTATAGTTACGTAAATTAAGTATAAAATGTCTTAATATTAATTTGTGTGTTAGTGTGAGCACTTCAATATATGCGCAGGTGTCATGTGAGCAGTTGTCATGCGTGCAGTTGTCTATGTGTGCACTTGTTATATGCGCAGCTGTCATGCGTACAGTTGTCATGGAACCTTAAAAACTAACTTCTTTCAAATTTCCATTTGAAATTTTAAACACTTCGTTGATATAACTATTATGATATTATCGTTTATATAGTGGAGATTTTTATATGTATATTACATAAAAGAAAATGCATATGTGTGACAGTCTCTCTCAGAACTCTCCTAAAACGGTAAATAGTTTTAAAGTGAAATTTGTATACATCATTTTAACTGTTACTACTACTTTCATATTGGTTATATAATCACTTATAATTAATAAGATACAAAAATACTGTATACATACAAACAGTTATTAAAATATTTTTTAATAACAGGATGAATAAAATAAATTTGAATAAAGAACGAGTTTGAATCTATCCTAGAAAAATACGAGTCATTACATAAATATAATATGTATTATTTGCATATTCTTTTTATAATCATTCTCATCGATCGCGCAATAGGCAATACATTAATCGTGCAATTGATTCTGTTAAGAGCAATATAAATGCATTTTTAATCATTTATTGTTAAAGGTAGATGAATACTAATAAAGCGATTACACTGATGAATGATAATTGCAACAAAAAAAAGAAGAAAAAAAACACGTAACGACTAAATGTACGCGAGCGATTGGCTTACTCATCAAGGAGGTTGTCGGTCGATAGACGGCAAGCGATAACATTTTTAAAACACTTTGTTTGAGTTGATTGACCTGGCATACATTTCCTCTTTTATTGATAAAATGAAAATATTACTTGCATATAAAAAAATAATAATACATTACAAAGTTTCTTAATAGCTACCAGCACCACTTACACAGTATTGCTTTTATTGTATTATTTGTTATTTCACAACTTAGTCTTACTTCACCGACTAATGTGCATCTAGTTTTTATGAAGGTCTCTACAATCCCCAATCTCCTCGCGTAGAGTTTATTGACTTCACGTCAATAAACATTGTCGAGGAAATTCATTCGATGTTTACGTGTATTTTTAGATTTATACTAACAGATACATACACATAAATAAAACAGTGCCGAGTTCGATTTTTAAAATTCTTAATCACTCCATTTCTCACTTGAAAAAATAGAGTATTTATTACAATATTTTCCCAATTGAAAAGAATCTACACAGTGTGTATATTTGCGAGATTCAAATTTTTTGGGTGTAGCATAACATTTATGATAACTATTTGAAGAAGTGCCCAAGCGCAATCCGTCCTGAAATAACGGGTCGCTAACCCGACACTACGACCCCGATACACCACTACATACTAGACTTTAAACACATAAATATTCAATAATAACAACATTGTAATAATTATGCCGATAATTATAGCCGTCAATATAAATTTGTAATCGTTCAAAACATATTATAACATACTAATTATTAAAAATAAAATATTTTCCGTTGAAATTAAAGATGTGAATTTGTATTAGAAAGAGATTTAATTTAATTACCCGTCTATGCTCCCAATATACATTGTATTTGCTACTTCCCGATAATATCTAAGCGATATATATAATTAAGACGTCGGTTATAATTTAAAATTTAGTTATTTAACTTTTTACAGTTAAATAGCCATATTATATTGAACTATATTATATGTAGTTATTGCAATCATTCAAGTGCTGTCAAATAAAGTTCTACCAACTGATTGTTCATTTTATGTATTAACTAGATACAATTCATGTATTTTAACCAGTGCTGCACCGTGGGAAGGAGGCGTCCTTATGTTTTTTACCAATTTATAACGCGCACATTTTTAATTTGCCAGCCATGCTTTATATAGTTAGTAAAAATGTTTTATTTTCATAGTATACTTTTAATAATTAATTTGGTTAACATCATCGCAGTAAAAAAAAAAAACTGTTTTTTAAATACAAAATGGCACCTGTTGTATTAAGGCGCATTTGTGCGTTGCACAATCTGTCCATTATCATGGCACGGCCCTGACTGTCATTAATTTCATCAGTGCTTGGGTAATATTTTTGCATATTTTGCATCCAAAAGTGGAGCAAATGCACCCCCGCAGCTGAAAGTTGTGTTTTAAAGCTTGCTCTACAAGATGAATGTCGCCCAGGCCATTCAAGCATCTAAAGCATACGTTCCCAAAATAGGCAAAACCACCCCCCTGTGAGCATCAAAGTAGGCATTACATGTTTAAGCCGTTCGTTTGTGTATGTGCATGCCTGTATATATGTATGTGTATTTATTTATTTGAGTGTTAGGTGACGCTCCTTAGTATAGCAAATTCAGGTGGAAAGATTTTCATAATTGATGTTAAACTGAAAAAAACGTCAGATAGAGTGGACAACTTTTTTTTAAAGTTAATAATTGGTGACACGAAAAAATGTGAATGAAGCATTTGTTTAAGTCGAAGAAGTAGGCACAAAAAAAATGTAGGTAAATTTAAACGAAATACGCACAGCCTTGAAATATATTTATGGCCTTAATAAAATGTAACTGATTTAAATATTTTTATTTCGTTGTCGTAAAGTTTTGACAGATTGATAAATAATCTACATCGACGACATGCACGACGAATTTTCGACTTTTTCATTGATGTCATAAATTACAATTTTTTCGAACAGCCTCTATTTTTTTATAATAAAAATAAACACACATTCACATTATTAATGGGAGTCTTTAAATTCGTGTGTTTTTAACCGTTTGACACAGTAAATACGTATCTTAAAAGGTCATAATTAAAGTTAATATATTTTAATGGAGTTAGTAGGTAGAAGTGCAATGACCGTCGGGTAATATATACAATGCATTGCAACCAAAACAATTTGGCATTGTGTTACAAATTCTCATACTGTGCTGGAAAAAGGCAATACAGAAAATATTCGATACTAACTTATGCTAATTAATATACAGATATTGCAAATTTATACGTTGTATTAATGAATTTTCATTTACTAAATAATCGACACATTTATACAGTTCTTACAAAAGTATTTGTATTGGAACAAATTCATCCTTTTATTATAACTGATTTTATTGAATCTTCTTTCGTATCTACCAAAAAGTCAGTAAACCAAATTCTTGGCCGAGTTTCATCTAGAAATCATTGCGCTGACTTGAGTATCAGTCGGTTAAAGAGTATTTTGAAGAAGTTTTTAAGAAAGTGTATTAACAAGATTCAATTGGTACACTGATTTGATCCAAATAGCTCTCAACTGTGCTTCCAATATGGTCGACGTAATAAAACTGTTGGTCCATTCTGTGCAAGTATATTAACCCTTTGAGGAGTGAGTTTTTTCATGTTGCATTTAATTTTGATACTTTTCGGTTAGTATATATGATAATATCCTAAATTTTTCAAAAATGTCTTCACAGGTTTTTTATAGCTATTGAAACGGTCTATATTGTAATACAAAATAGCAGTTTCCGTAGCATACCGTCGGACGCAGAACTACGTCCGTACTCGTTTGGGCGCAAAGAGCGTTGGGCGTAATATATCATCCGTACTCCTTTATGGGTTAATAGTTAAAGCTGTGAGTCCATAAAAAGACGATTATATAGGACCTAAAAATTAGTTCATTTATTTATTGTGCTGCGTATTAAGGAGATTTTATATTACGAGATGTAATCGATCACCTTGTCATCGGCAGAAGTATCAAAAAGACTGCGTCCTTTTTGACCGAGGCATCGTTACCATTGCACAAGGACGTGGGGAAGATATTTAGCCACTGAGTACATAATATATTCAAGTACTATATATATGGTCTTCACCGTAGCGTAGAGATTAGCGCGCCTTTTTAAGAAGCCAAAAATGCAGGTCTGGATGCCCATTGGGTTGAGCAATTGTCTGACAAACAATTATCGCGAAATAAAACTGTCAAGACGTCATCACATTGCGGAGATCTATATATTCCGCTTTCAGAGTGGATATCTTCACACTGTGAGCGAACATGGTACAAAAATATTATCTTACACTTTTTTTGTACATCATGCTATATGATGCTATGCCGATTTCGACGATTTAAAAAATTGAATTTACATTACTGAGTTTAATAGGCGTACATCAAATTTGACTCGAAAAATATTTTGTTCTACTTTAAATATCACGAAATTTAGTATTAGAAAAGTGGACGAGTTTTATTTTAACTCGAAAAGTGTATCCATTTAAAATTCAACGTAAACTTTTTAATATTGTAAAGTCTTTTTTTTATAATTTTAAAATTTTACTGCGCACATATTTTTCAACTCTGATTGTTACGATGTTTTGGAAAATCTTATAGACAATTTTACCTACCATTTATAGTTTATTTTAGACGCAAATTTTCAAAACGATCATCGTCAGCATTTCTCGCATTTCACGAACCTCGATATATTGTTGCTTAGCAGTGTAAGGTTTAAAAGAATGTTATTTTTTAGTATCAGCGTAGTAGTACGATTACGAACATATGCATTGAATTAAAAACACCTACTTTATATACAAAAAAAAAATGAATTATACATTCACGTTACCCGAGATGATATCACATAAATTATTAATTTGTTCGTAGTAGAAAAAACATCCGTGCTACTTAGGCTATATAGGAAATTTATTATAATTACACCAGTGTGTTTGTTAAGTGCAGTCATGAGGCTAGTGTGGCCAGAGGTTAAATTATATGCAAGAGAACTTTCTCGGATCTATTTTCCGACACAGAAACCCAACGAGATGCCGGACCTGTCGACGCGGTTACTCATTCTCACTGTGTCGGACATTGTACGCTGCATTCACGTAAACATTGCAAATGCATGTTTATGTGAATAATCACCACGAAACAGTTTTACACAACGCTTTTTTGTCACCGCAAATATAATAATTGTAAACAAAAAATATACCACCTATTACACATATTCTATAGACGAAGATTTATAATAGTAAATTAAATTAACGTGCTTAAGCTAGCATGAGCAATGAGAATGGCCGTTTTTAACGAAATTACCTAGGATATTGATATCTTCCACCTAAAAGAGGTGAATTATTACAAATATTTTTGAACTAGAATTTATCAAACTCATCCGGCAGGTCCTCTCTCTTATCATTTCTTTCTCAAATTTTCTCATTTAAGCTATATTTATTGTTATTTTTAATCGCTTCGTTTTTCATATTTGTATACGCAGTAACTTATACAGTTTCGCTATTTTTCGTAGGTTGTTAATGGCTTAAATCAATATGCAATGTTTTTAATAAAATAAATAAATAAGTACTGAATGTAGCGTTTTTTTTTTTAATTTTCGTCATTTACTGTCCAGATCATTTCAATTTGGAATTGGTTGAATTAAAAAAAACTTATGTAGCTTTTGTGGTAAATCTATATTGCTCTTATTAAAAATGTTAATAGGAAAAGTTTAATCGACTAGCTAATTAGTTGATCATTAAACCTAATTAATAATTATTTTTTACAAATATAACGCAAGAAGATAATCATTCTTACTAAACTGTTCATGGCAGTGACACGCAAACAAAACAAAACTATAAAGAAAATAATAAGAAACAAAAGACAATCGTTGTACGTTACAGTTTGTGCTATTCGGTTACGCGTGCATTCACTCTGAATAAAATTAACTAACACAGCAATAAAACGCAAGATAATTTACTTCAAATGGACTCAATAAGATAACCATGTGCTACCATGTATACATATATTGCCGGTACTTTGTTTACATCGGTATTTTAAACTAAACCAATTCGTTAGAAAGATATGTTCATGTGTGTTCCCGTTCCGAGTAAGTCGGAGAAAAAAATCACAAAAGTGAATGCGATGCACTACAAGCCATTAATTAAATAGGCCACAGATGTTTCGTTGAAATATTTACATGCTAAACGATTATGCATTTCCAGTCACAAAATCATTTTCGTTGGCACACAAACGCCCGAAAAATTCAATAACTTTAAGCATCTATTGTAATATGTTGACTCACATCAAAGTCGTATTCGAATCTAAATTGTTCTATTGTATAAAATCGTTCGAATTTCAAAATATTTACTATTTTCAAAATAATAATACTGAAAGTTACAAAATATACAATTAGTAACAAGAAAACGTCTAGATCATAGTAAAAATATATATTTGTGCGTATTTGTGGAGGACTATATTTTTACATAATTCGCGCATTATACCGTAAATTTTAACGCCATTCCCATATAACCTTCACCAATACAGTAAAAATATATATATGGAGACATATGACAGTGTGCTTAGTATAATCCATGTGCACATTTTTCTGCCTACAATTAATAATTCACGTATAAAGCCGATGATACAATACATGTGGCGACAGAGCGACGCCGGCAAAGCGACGGCAACAGAAATTCAAAATAGTTATAAATAGGTGAGTAATCAAGTGAGAAGGTTCAGCGTATTGTCACGCTGCCGAATTTACTTACTTAGCTATTTTGCAGCTCTGTTGCCGCCGTTGCCCTGCTATCGTAGCGCTGGTCTAACCCGTTGCTCAGTTGTATTCGTATTGCTATCCTGGTCGGCTGTTAGCTGTACTACTCATACAAATAATACGAATTTAAATAATACTAACACATTTATATATATTTAATCTATGAACTAACGCCATAAAAATCTTAATTGAGGTATTAGTCATACCGAGAAACATGTACTTCCTGCCATAATATGAGACTTCATCAGTACATGTCAAATGATATGTAAAAAAGCTTTCAATACACTAATAATCTGGTTGAATATAGTTTGTTATAATTGTTCAATCGACCCCTGTGTTAGCACATATATTGTAAATATTTAACAATATTACGGTCCGAAGTGTATTATAATTTAAAAAAAAAGGCTGACTACAAAAATTAAGAATTATTGTATCGGACAGCCTTGCAAAAAGGCACCTGTAGTTGAAATTAAATTATTCTGCCGATTCGCGAAGGTTTTTTACCAAGAACGCCGTGTTTTCGTTACGACGATCTGCTTAAAAGGCCAAAACCTCTCGTGGTCAGTTTTTTTCAAGCCGAATACCATCGCAATGCCTACCCAATGATTCAATCGCAACGAAACATTTTTTTAAGTCAAATCAAAAGAAACAAATCAAATCTGGAAACAAAAAATGATCTGGATATATTATTATTATATCCAATAAAATCCTTCAAATAAATACTTGGTACTCACCATTATTTGCGATTAAACTGAATATCACTTCAGTTCTGAGCTTACTGTAGAGGTATACATTATTATGCTATAAACTCTGTAGCAATACATGAATTTCAACATACAATTTAGCACTTCATTAATTGTTTACAATACAATCAAACAATATTACTGTCGACCGATCAGGATATCAATGTATGAAATACATTACACATGAGTATGTTATTAAAATTGTGTTAAAAGTATACTTATGGTAGATATATGTTTTGAATCGGGCTGGAGAAATTCTCAAAAATATTTTCGTCTAACGAAAGTAATTGATTGAAACTAAATTACAATATAAAAGTTGTTTTGAGTAAAAAAACATGCATTCTACATTGTTAATGTTGTTGGAAAAAAAATATCAATAAAATGGCCGGATACACAATAAACTGAAAGACTGGTGCATTAAGTACCGTGTGAAAATGATAAATCTAGAAATGGAAGAAATATAATTCTCGCAAAAATTGGTTGTCAGCCAATATTGTGCTACTTGATGAACGTTGAATCATGCATCCTAAGGTTTTTTTTTAAAATCTTACAGCTGTGAGAAAACAGCCTGCAACCTCCGATACCGAAATACACACGCTAACCTTCCAGCCATCAGGTGGATTACCATATCCATACCATATAAAACTTTGATTTTGTCAGTGGAGGTATGCAGTTAATTGGATATTTTAACAACAAGACATTTCAAATTAGATTATGATTTACTAATAATATCTGTGATATAATTTAAATTCCCTTAAAATGGGTAAATTTTACGAAAATTAGAGCTTTTATGTACTGAATATCTGTAATGTGAAAGCGTTTTGTAGTTTTTCAGATATCTAGTCCGGATTTTTCAAGAATGTATGTTGGAACAGTTTTTTGTATCTTGTCTCACTATGACGACATTTGTTCACGACTCACAAATTCTTCATGCACGTTCTAATATTGAATAGCTTTATTGGATAGTATGTCGGTGATAAAAAATAGAGATCTCTCCGAAAGTGTGTGGCGTTCCGATCGACCCGCATCAAAGCCACCTCGATAGCCGTTATACCCAAAGTCGCGCTTGTCAGGCATTCTTGGAACAAAATAATAATGAAACTCTCCGGTTAGACTGGTATTAAATTTTGTGATGAGGCAGTATGTTAAAAAATATCCGGCGCTTTGTGTCCGGGAGAGGTCGGCAGCCCACTGGCCCACTTCGGCCGGTTCGGCGCCCTCCCGCGCCCGCGCCCAGGGCGACGTCAACGGCCTTTACTTATGATTCGATACACTCTCAGATTTTATTCAATAATGGGCTCCATTCTGATAGTTACAGTTAGCTTAGTTCCACGAGACACTGTTTATCAAAAGCGAGGCAAACTAAGCACATTTTGAAATCAGTCGAGTGGCAGGTCCAGGGTCTCATTACTTATACATATTTCAAAAAAATCACATTCCTATCTGGTTATCACAATTGAGTCTTTGTTATGAACGCACTGCAGTTTTTCATACAGATACTATACCAACTTTCAAGGATAATAATCGAATCAATATTATAATATATTATTATTCTACATTGCAAAAGTAAGCTTAGTACACTTTAAGCACGATAAAGACATTTTTTTTCATACCATGTTCGCTCCCAACTTGGAGCATATGGATCTACACATTGTGAAGATATC
>JAGVSQ010000260.1:0-21617 GCA_022683975.1 Rhyacophila evoluta
TTCATCTTCTATTGGTGGTAAAACATTTTCTCCAGAGACTACTTCTGGCCACAGTGTTTTCCAGCAAAAATTTAAAGCTGATTATTGTATTTCTTTAGCGGATGCAGAAATAATATCGACACAATTTCGAATATAATTTTTTTCCAAGCTTGTGGGAGTGTTAAATTTTCATCTTGATCGATGTCTTCCAATATTTTTTCAAATGTTTGACGAATGTAGTATGCTAAAATGTTGAAATTATCCCTTTTTGGTGGATATTTGTGTAAAAACAATGATTTTATTTCTTAAATTTGGATATTATGCGATAATTATTACGGACGTAAAGTAAAATGATTGAAGCAAGATTTTCTCGCATTCTTACTTAGTGTTTACCAACCACCAAACTAAGCTGTGGGATGAGGAGCGCTGTCTAAAGGATTGAATGAACAACGGCATACTAGTTCTTCTCTCTTAAATCAGTAAACCAATAAAGTGACAAATTTGACAGCACATTAGCATGATATTTTGTGGATTGTGAGAAATAATTTGAAAATCACCATTGACCTTTACAATGAAGAATACTGGGTGCATATTAAATACCGCCTAAGGCCGTGGCCATCATGAAAACCCCGTATTAAAAAAGTAAATTCTGTGTGAGAATATGTAACTTATATGCAAATATGAAAGCGTTCAGAATCTCGACTGGATCTAAGCAGAGTTGTATTCTGGATACGATTTTATTAACAACTCTTTTGGATCCTTACAATAGTTTCATTGCGATTTGTAAAAGATTACGCATGTCCTTAAAAGATTTATACATTGGAAATATTTTTTTCATACTAGATACGTAATCTTATTTCAAATATTTGTTAGCCTTGCCTTTTGAATAATATAAAACATAATTACAATAGAGAAATATAAAATAAAATAATTTTATAGAAAAAAAACGTGTCGTAGAGTTAGCTGTTTAGACTACTCGTTAATACATACTATCAAAACCGTATCTGATACTTTTTTCCGGACTGTTTTCGTAGTTTCGGATTTGTTTTCGAAATCGGATCGAAGAGAGAAAAGTGTCTGGTTTTTAAAAATTTTTGCAACTGAAATTTTTACTTTCGTATTGTTGCCTATTTTCGTTCTTTCTACTTTCAGAGTAGTAGGACGTGAAAAATCGCAATTTGCCTTAATTTTTTTCGGAATCCGAAATTCAAAAACAAACGTAAATCCGCGGAAATCTAGGCGTTACTGTTGAATGGTATTTAGAGTTTTTCGCGCTCTTTTTAGAAATTGTTACCATGGATTACTCACTTTCTAAAAACGGGATATTTCGGCGTCCCGAATTTGCGCTTAGGGACAACGGGACAAGCTATCTAAAAACGAGACGTGTGGTCACGTTAGACTAACAACGTACTTTCATAACTCTTAACAGAAAATAACCTTTGTATTTTGGGTTCAGAATAAGAAATAAGCATACAACAAATAAATGTGATTTTTTATTTGATAATAGCCAAGTTAAAAGTATTAATCACTGTTCAATCAGTACATTAATAAAAAATACGTGGTATTCTAGGTGACGTCTATCTTACAAAATATGCGAAACTTTTGTGTCTTTTATCAGATTATAGATATGGAGCATTTAACGAGGTTAGTCATAGATTACTTATTTGATAAATAAATGATAACAATGTTAATATCTAGTCCCGTTCAATAGAAGACATCAACGTGGCAGACAAAGTTATTATTATATGATATTTATTTTGATAAAATCAAAAATAGTACTCTTAAGTAATGTGACATTATATCAACCTTTTGTTTTGCTAATATCCAATATTATAATTTATCAATTAATTATAAAATTTATTCATAATTTTATATTATTTAATATACACATCGTGTATCTTAATTTGATTATCTATTATAAAAATATGTACATAATATCGTCTTTGTTAAGGACATAATCAAATTAACATTTTTTCCAAAGTTCACTTTGTTGCTAAAATGAAATAAAATGTCGAATATGAATGCTTTAAATTTATAATTTACTGCAATATATGGCTAAAAACAAGAGAAGACAATGCGAAAATGTCATTCCCTGATTTCAATTCACAAAAATAACCTTTGTACACGATTATCTCGAGTTAATGACTATTTCCTTATAAAGACGATATATTATGGAGTTTTCATATAATATTAACAATATACCTGTAAATAGGTTCTGTCCTATTTATATAGACTCTTAAATTTTTCTCTACACTTATTTATTTCAATTACTCTATGTATTATTTCCACTTAACTACCAGAGTTAGGTGGACTTGAAGCCGTCTGTGACAATCAATTTTCGAGGTGTGTTTTTAGTGTAGACAAAAAAATACCATACACCCAACTCGTTACTACATTCAGTATTAATCAAGGCGGGTCTGCAGTTTCCGAGTAAATATCGAGATCTACTTAATTTTCTAATGCAGTGCATACCAAACTGTGAGTTATTTTCAGATTTTATAGAGTTACTCATTGATTTTTTTTGGAATTTCTCGCTTATTTGCACACAGTTTGTTTTGTGCGAAATATTGATTGTTAACTAATTTAGGGAGACGTGGTATACATATTTTCTAGGAAGCAGTGATTTATGTATTTAAGAACTTTTAAGAATATTAAAAAAAACATATACACGACATCTCGCTAATAAGACGCAACTTTTTTGCAATGGTTTTCTATAAGCAACTAGATAAAATGGTTTGATACACCCGACGGCTGTTACGGTAGACTTAGATAATTTGTCTAGCTGTTTTTTTTATATAACGTTGAACATTCACATAGGGTGACATCAACGTTTTAAATTTGACGTGTTGAGTTTTCGAAAAGAATAAGTTGTTAATACAAGGATCAGTGGCGTAGCGCATGAATCATGGTGAAAAAACAAGAAATTAATGTTTTGTAAACGAAGTTACATTACGCTATATGATACATAGAAAATTTATGCGAGAAGCCAGGGGGCACAGCGATTATAATTCACTCAGAGTCCTGAATATGTAGCTACGCTACTGACATGCATTATATTATATATACAGTAAATATTTTTTTGGGATAAAATAGTTGAGAAAAACTCCTTTGATAAATATTGCCCTCCTGATGAAAAATGTTTCATTAGAAGGTTTCAAGTTTCTACACATAATAATTTTTTGACACTCTGTCGCCTTCTTTGGTTTACTTACTTACCTGATCTCGTATAACTATGATAGTTATAGTGGGGGAAAATATATTTATTATTATATATATTATTTTGGTCGTTTCATTAGTTTGATCGACTTTCAATCGCGTAAATAGCCCCTAATGTATGCAAGATTTATAGGCAGCTTTGGATGACGTCTTATATTTGATTGGTAACCCTAGTTTTACATATATGGTATTTTTATGTGGAATAATCCACCCGTCTCCTCTATACACCCGGTTTTAATCAGGCACATTCCAGAGCTCTGATATGGAGAAGCGATCAACTTTTTTGGTAGACTATCCCAGGTGCTAATACAAAAAACCCATGACTTATTCACATGTTTTATAATTTATCTGAGTAATGTGCTTTTTCAAAAACTTACACGTATTGACTGTATATGATTCTTGTTACGTTTTCAGTAATAGTCTATATTTCTCGTGCTATATTAGAAAATATTAATATCCATAAACATAAACATAAACCATATCGATGGCTCAGTGGCTCAGTACACAAATTTCTCAAATACATGTTTGAATATTTAGGGTAAACTGTTACGTTTACTCTAAAATATTAAAAACGATTATTGACTTGATTGATAGCTATTTATGTCAATATTTATAATTTTTGATGTTCTGAAATTGAGATATATAAAAGGTATTTAACTGAAAAAAAGCTAAAACCACAGTTTTTTACTTAAGCCATAAATTATTTATATAATATTTGACAAATATAAATAAGATGTATGTTATATATATATTTCCATTAAAATGGATTGAATATTGCATAATGTTTACAAAGCCACCCTTGTGACATTATCTTATATAGAGTAAATTTATTACTCTTCGCAATACAAAATTGTGAATAAATATATCAACTTACATCGTAAACCTGCGTAGTTGTTATATAAAAAGAAATAAAATTGAATTGTCCGGTCACAGTAATATTTAGCTACGTTCTATCCTGCAAAATACTCAATTCTTTGTTCCGGAAATTTCTTTTAGAAGAATATATTCATAAATAGGAGGAAACTGCTGGAAAGGCAGAGATTTGGCGCGAAATAATGTATTTCGCAGAATCGCCGCAAAAATTGGAGGGAGCGGGCATTATTGGCGGGTGAAATGACTATCGGCGCCAGAGCGTCGCGGCGCTGGCTGGCGTCGCCATGGCTACAGACCGGTGCGGCGCCGAGCAGATACTGAGGCGTCCATAGGAAAGAGCCGCGGTAGGCAAGGATTTGCTAAACTTAGATAAATCAGGTGAATTCATTCACAATTGTAATGATTAAGATAATTGAGTCACAGGGAGTTGATGAATCAATAACTGTATCGATTGGAATATAGTGTTCTTTTCATTATTAACGTATTTATTTTGTCGGTTGACAATTTATATATTTCAATCAACAATAATGATCGATAAAAAATGAGAATAGAAATAAAAATATAATTCTTCACCGAGTAGATGAGCAAATATTTTTTTAAGGATTTGGCGTTAAAACCCCTTATCATGCTTACTATATTACAAACATTAAAAACAAATAACTTTATAACCAACTTTGATAACGTTTATTAAATAATCGTATTGTTGTACCATTGTAAGTAATGGAGAAAAAATATCTAATTTTTAGTAACTTTCTTGATAATCTTGTATGTCTTAAAAAATATTAATAAGCCATTAATAAGACCAGGAAAATATGACAGCTGCTCGAAATGCAGCACAGCAATGAAGTTTTTAATTATCTTATCATGTCGTGAATGTAATTTTCATATTGAAATGATTACTAAATCACAGCGGTCACTTATGACATAATTTCACTGATGCTTAATGCATCGTCAATTAGTTTCTCTTATACGACTTGCTAAGTCTCAAATCGTATATCGTGATGTAAAACACTTAAGGCGCTTCTCAAAGTACCAGAAGTCTCCTAGGATCAGCTCCCTAATACTTTAGTTGGAAAGCACTAGATTGCATATTTCCTACTCTAACTAAGTCCTGTTAATCGAATTAAATAATTAACTATCAATCAATCCATTTGGGATTTATGTATAATACATATTAAACCTGTCTCCCAGGCAGCGTAGAGGTTAGCATACGCGCCTCACAGTCCGAGAAATGGGGGTTCAAGTCGCACATCTGTCAGATTTTTTTAAATCCAAAAAATGCAGGACTGCAAGCCCACTGGGTTGAAACAAACTGGAAGATTTTCACGGATTGTATTATGGATGCGATTTCGAAGCGGACATGTTATATAAAATAAAAAATATATTCGAGAACACTGGAAAGCATTGACAACAAACATTAAAGAATAGATATACTGGAACATTTTTTACAATCGACTTAAAAAAAATAGAATTCAATACTTTAATATCTGTTCTATGCGTAGTATGAGTTTATTTTAGTTTAGTGATTATGTTACAACTCGGAGAGCAATCCTCAAACGTGTTCATATATACTACTACGAGTATTTAATTATTGTTTCATGCATATATCTAAATACATTTATTTACATATTTCTGAATATAGTGTAGAAGATATTAATATAAGGAAAATGATATATATATAATTTACTACGATACAAATAAAATCAAAGGTTCAACTTGAATTGTTCTAAATGTTTTAATTGACAGAGTACATTAATAAAGATAACACATATGTGCAATATATGTTACAAATCCGTTGAGTGATCTGGTCTAAATAGTATTCCATTGCCTTGTTATTTTTTGAGTATATTTAATCGTATCTTTTGAACAGCTCTTGCATGTCCTAGTTCAGTTTCAATCCCTCCGATGGTGAATCGACTTCCTTTGTTTACATCCTTATTTTAAGGCGCGCATGAGCACCACTTAGTCCTACTGACACATTAGCAACCCCATGGCCCGTGTTGATATTTGCAAATGTTACATGAACGTAGCCACTTTTATTGATTTTGTTCTAAAGTTTATCCCACTTAAAAAAGGCATTTTAACGTCATATATATCATACGTAGTTCATGATGAATCCATACATTACATGCACTTCTGTATTAAACATTTAATTATCACACTAATTACAATTTACGCCCACACAATTTTAATATTTTTGTGATGAAATATTTAGAGATCAACACTGTTAAGAAGATCACTTGAGTAATAATATTTTACCAATTTCTCCAATGTAAAGACTTATTTTGACAATTTTTTAATTGGTTCTCGGACATTATTTTATAATTCGTTTAATTTTGTTTGTTGAGATATATTGGGCTGTTATTTGTTAAGAATGGTCATAAGTAAGTTTTAGGTTAGTTTGAGTATTATTATTGTAGATATATTTTACAATGATGGAACAATTTTTTCAGATTATGGAAAACTGTTGAACAAGTGTCTAATGTGTAGCATCTGGAATCAATTATCCTTTTTGAATATATTTGCTGTACATAAATACTGAAATAACTTTTGTAAATGGTTTAAATAGTGATTTCTGAAAAGTTTGCCGCAAACATAAATATACGTCCCAATAAACAGTTTCATCACTTTCATCCCTCTCATATCTTTGCTTAGGAAGGCTATTCTCGAAAGTACAGTATTACAGTATTATCGTGGAGCTATTTCCATGCAACCTCAGCAGTATTGAAGTAATGAAAAAAAAAATCTTTAAAATAACCACCAAGTGTGGGAAATTAATTAATAAAATATAGTGTCAAAGATCGCACTACTTCAGCTTTAATAATAAATACATAACACGTTTTAGTAAATGTATGTTTAATAATGGACATGATATTAAAATTTTAAGAATAAACGCTTTTATCGCAAAGTGATCTCTAACACATCGACGTTGAACCTTGAATATACTATGGAAATTTTTAATCAAATACTCTGCTTAGGTACTGATCATTGTTCAATTCACAAGTTATTTATCAAACGATGATAAGGAAACGTGAATTAGTATTAGTTATTCTAACTGGAAAAAATTAACTATTTTTTTCATTTCCTTAATAAGAAATCTAACTAAATTCAAATATGTCAAAATACTGTAACTATATAAAATTACTTAAAAATAAAATAAATGCTATTTATGTTTATAATTTTTGGTCAGCATTGTTTGATATCAGTAATAAATCAAATTAACAGAACCGTTCTACTATTTAGAGATTTAAATGACAGACTTACAAAATTATGTTTTGAAGAATTTTACTTGAAAGTCTTATATTGGTTACTGATTATTATTTGCTGTGTTGCACTTATTTTGAAAGATTACATCGAAAAACTAACTGATTTTGTTTGGTAGTAAATAAGAGATTAACAGATGGGTATCTATAGATACCGAAGCATAGACTCGATACGTTTTGACGTCATGTAACACCAGCTTCGATGAAATGATTAAAAGATTTACGCATAAAAAACTCTATCTAAGAAATTTTCAATCTTGCAATCACCACCAGTGCGTGATTATTAATTTTAATCTTTTGACACGGGTGATGCCAAATTCCGATTTTTCTGAAACGATAACTGCGACTATTATCAGAATTATTGGAATACAGGATAATACGTTAAAGAGTCATTATCGTAAGGCAACGGAGAGATTTTATCAACACATGGAATGTATTTTTTTGGCAAAAAAATTAGTTTGGATTTTTTATCAATTTTAACAGCCGTAATTAATCCTTTTTATCTTATAATGATATGAATCAATCGAGTAAATAGGTTTATCCACAATATTTTCATGGAAACAATGTGCTGCATATATAATCACTGTTTACATGGACCTTTAAAAGATTAATCTAGAATAAAATTGTGTGTCGAACTTTGCTCCATTAATGCTGTAATATGTAAAAATATGTTTACGTCCGTTATCAAATTTATTGATATCTGGCACTCTTTGATCGAATTGACTTTAAAGTATTTAAATTAAATCCATTTTTTCTTCTGAAACAGATAAAAAATAGATTGATAAACAACCATGCTTATTACAATAATTAGTTAATCAAGCAGAGGTGTAATTGGGCCATAGTGTCACACTGGGAAGCTCATTTCGAGCCGGCTTGTCACTTTTTTGACATACATTTTACTTCTTACTTTTATATTATCTTAATTTTCAATCACATCACTAAGTATTTATCAAATAGCATATGATATTTTATTTAAATATTCGAACTACTAACATTAAGAAATGTGTTTTTCAATGTGACGGAAAAACGGGAATGTGTTAAAATTAAATACCGCCCTGATAATTTTAAATTTTGGACTAAACCACTGCTATCAAGATAAGTCTTCACGTTATTTAAAACTATACGCTCCACGTTTGGAATGAACTTAGCAAATATATGTATACATATCGACTATAGAAAGAAAAAAATGACGCAACCCTTAGTTTTTTCAAAATATTTTTTTTCGATAATCACAATACATACAACTTTATATACATCCTCTTAAAAGGGTGTAAGCGAAAAGTGACAAATAATTATCTGAATTAAGCTTTCGAAAAATTGAAAAAAAGGATAGCTCTTAAAATTTGGGACCAGTAAAAAGGGTTTTTATGTCATTAATTATATTGGTTTTTGTCTTTTTAACATTTTGGCTTTCGCTCAAAATCGATCGTTATAGACGTTTTTTGCGTCTCCTCTAAAAATTGTTCTGTTTGCGTCACGTCTTTTTTTTCATTCTACAAACGAATCATCACATTATACTGCAAAATAAAATATGTGATGCAAAAAAATGTAATGTTAAGGTTGCACCACAATATCAAAGGAACAAAATTAGTAGAATAATTAGGGAACATTCGTACTAAAGAATCTTTGGTGAGACTTTTTTATATTTTATCAACTAAGAATATGAGAATGTTGATTAATCTTAATCCAAAATAAGAATTCAAATGTTGAAAACACTGACATAGAATATGTTTATCCGTTGGTTTTTAATCTACTGGATTATACGCAGTCACCGTCTACTCTGATACAAAATTATAACAACATAATATAATATTTATAATGGCATTGTAAGATATGAGCCACACCATAAAATAGTTAAAACTCTTTTATTTATATTTTATATGAATGATTTTGCAATGAGGAAAATCTCGCTCTTAAGAGGGTGTAGCCTCAAAGGCTATAAGAGACAGCAATAAGGTAGTAAGTACGGAAAAGTTAGATAATCATTAGTCTAATAATTAAAAGCCGTCATTCATAAATATCATTCCTACTAGTTTCAACATCATTATGTCAACATTGAATGACTTTTCTAGAAAAACTACTGGGAAACTGTGTTACAAATGCTTTTGAAAAGCTTACATGCGACTTATTTTGTCTTTCAACTGGTGATAAAATATCGGATACTATCCACAAGACGTATTTGGTGGAACTAAATAATACTGGCATAACTTGAGAGGATGTGAAGCGATAAGCAACTCTGGAGGCGCCAGGTTTTGGCCTTAGGCTTCACACAGGGAGCGGATATGGAGAGACAGAAAAGAAGAAATGATAGCGAGATTTCTTTATGTAGTACATAACTTGTAGCCACTAATGAAGATAACCGTATCAATAATAAACCTTTAAACAATAAATTACGTATATAAATTAAATTGCAACAAACGCGTATTGTAAACAATGGGGTGAAAAACCTGTTTTCACCCTCTGACAAAATAAGCCAACGGTACGTATCAAATTTCACGATATTTAATATCATTCTATACCCAACCTCTTACTAAATTCGACTACTAAATTAAAAAGATATTTCAAATCACATGTGATCATTCAAATATTTCTGTTGTAATTCAATAACGTAATTATAGTACAATAATAATGATAAATAATTAAAAAATTCAGAACCAAATGCCAAATAAATAATAAAAAAACTATCATAAGTCTTCATAAACTGGAAGTTCATTTACTCCATCTTTTTAATTTTGTACTGTATTTATCCAAATATTCTACTTCAGCGTGGAGTAAAAACATCGAATTGAATTACTAATTGTACATAATTTTATCATTCTATATGTTTTTAAATCAAAAACCGATAAATAAGACATTTGTTTAAGCTATACTTAATATTATACTCATACGGTTTATTAGAACATTGGTGGATGTAATAATACAGCTACTCTCTAGTGAACACAAGTGGATTCAATTAATGGTTAATTAACTGGAATGTACTGGAAGAGAAATAAGAGGAAGAAGAAGTAAAGAAGTTAAGTAAAAACAAATCCGCATATAAAATAAATTAAAAAATATGCATATTTTACAGGTTTTTAAAACTTTCGAAATAATGAAATTCAAATCACCTTTTAATTTAATCACAAAAACCAATCATTTTATTTTATAAGATAATATAATAATATTCATTTTGTTACTGTTTGGTTTTGAGAATAGATATTTTATTTAATTTTTACGTTATTGACAGCTCTATTTAGTTCTGTATATATTATATTTTATACATATGTTTAATTTAAATCATTAAGAATATCACAATAGCAACATCAAAGCATTCGTTACATGATAATAAAAAAATAATACAAATTACAATAAATATGTATAGTAAATATAAGTATTAAATATCGAGAATTGAGAAATAGTAAATAAATATAAGGGAAAAAGGGGATCTACCGAAAAATGTATGCAGTTGATATTCTAAATATTTATAAAATAATATCCATCTGAACATGCTTTCACTCAAAGATGTGGTGTATCTTTTAGTTTAATACACAAGTAATTATTTTAATATCATTAAGTTTATTTAAACTTTAAAAAATTCATGTTAGAAGGTATCTCAAATATTTATAGGTCACGTCAAATTTGACTAATACAATAATAATGTCATACAGGAAACGAATAGCAGTAAGTAATATTTATAAATTCTTATATCTGAATCTTCACTTGTTAAGTAAAAGAGTATAGTTCTATATGGTGGTTAATATGTAGTGAATATCGCAGGAAAACCTGCGACGACTCGGTCTAGTCGAAGCCTTAAAAGTGACCGATGACATTATATATATAGGGACCTTTTGAAAATCAATAAGTGGCTGCCTTTATTAATAAATACTACAATACAAAAAATCATTAGCGTAAAACTTCCAGCTACTTGTATTAAAATAAGACCAAATATTGTTAATTAACTCGGAAAATAGCTCAACCTGGAGACGTGAGGAAAGATTAAAAGTCACTTCGAGGTTCCGCCTTCATACGTTAATTTAAAATATAGATTAACACATAGATTATATTAAAATATACTTTAAGCCCATTAGCATTACCAGAATTTTACTTGTTTCTAAAATAACAGTCGGTTTAGAACCCAATTGCTAAGAGCGCAAACTTGTGCCAGAGGTCACGAGTTAAAATCATAAGTTTCATAAATGTTTCAAACATATTCAAACATGATTTATACATATTTTTATAAATGAGGGATTGCATGAGATGTTCTAGCGTTTTCATGAAAAATCAATCAGTCTCCATATTGCGGAGGTTAATGAATTTTGTTAAAATATTTTGTAAGCCAAGCGATTCTATCAGTCTGTAAATAATTCTTGCTCATCATTTGATTACTGAGACTATCCACCGTATCGATCAAAATTTTATCACAATCCGTATAAATAAGTTCATGATAAAAAAATTCTTTTATCAATACAGTTGTCCGTCTATTTACTGAAATGATTGATAATGATAAAATATGTAACGGATAATAATAAAATATTTACGTTTTTCAGTTTTCATTTGTCGGTATTCATACTTCCATAGCGTCCAGAAGAAACAAGAAGATTTAATGAAAATGAAAGATGAGAATGAATAAAAACCAGTTCTAGATGGAAGTCTGCATTGCTAAGGAGGTGTCATGTTATGATCGATAGAAATGTCAAATGTGAGCTCTCCGATTTCCCTTCAAAGTTAGCCCATTACCGTGCACAGCGGGTACTCAGTGGGTACAAATAGTTTTCTTCGGTGTCGTATATTCTGAAAAAAACGAGAAAGAACAACATCTGTAGAACGTGTTCATCCTTTTTAAATACGAATAGCACAGATAATTCATATCGATGTCTTAAAGCGCAAAGTTGATAGGTCGACTTTTAGCTAAAAATTACTTAAAAATAACATATAGTACCGAAAAAAAAAGTCCCAAGAAAATTTGATAAACTTTCAGTAAAATAAAAAAATGTTCACTTTAAAATATCGATATGGTAAGCTTTAAGAAGAAATACTTTCGATAGTTATGGGAAGTACGGTGGTATGAATTTCTAATGAAATGGACTGTGTGAAGATTCATCATCATATGAATGCTTGTATGCACATTATGAATGCTTCAAAATATACTCAATTGTATCCTTTTCTAATTTAACCCAGCCTTATTCTCTTACACTGGAAGGCAATATAATACACATATAATTTATTCGAATTCTGATGTAATCTAGGAATTAAGCAGGGAATTTTAGAAGGACTTTATATTGTCTATATTTACTTTAGAGAACTGATATGAAACGAAAATTTTAAATACTAAGCTAGAACCGACATCAATGGTATCAGTCAAAGACATAATTTGGAACGATATACACATATATAATTTACCGCTTGCTATACGAATTAAGTCTCAGATATAATATAAAAAATACAGAAAATCTTATCTACCATGCTTTTACTCTGATGGTCAAACAATTTACGCACGCCACTCGTCTCTACCATCGTTCGGACCTTGAATAATTGACAGCATTATATGAAAGAAAAATTACATTTTAAACTTCAATTTATAAAATAATACCTTACGAAATATCTATCTCAACACATTATTGTAGGATATTTTCTGAAATTAAATAACATACTTTGGATAATTTTCAATAACTCCCAAACCATTAAATTTGATCGATAATTAGTGTATGGGTTCAAAATATATAGAACTATTACTTGTCTAGAGCTTTTCAAACTTGAGTATACGTATCGGTTAATAAAATATATTTTTTTTACAAAGACTCATAATATGGGCAAAGTTGTGTACATTTATTTACAGTAAAAATATATTTCATACAGTCGAATCAATATTTTTTGCCATCATGGGTTTGCATAAACATAATTATAATTTAAAAAACCGACAATGCATATCTAAAACTATATTACAAAAGTTTATTGAAATCATAACACGAAACTTTTTTATAAACAAGGGCATGAATCAAAATAAAAATTATGGATGTTATGACTTATTTATGTCTCTAAAATAAATATGAAAATAGTTTTATTTTAAAAATCGTTTCCAGATTATAGTAAGTTGTCTTTGACTGATCGATTTGGTTTATGTTCAGCGTCAGAATTATAATATTTGATAAAAAATCTACTGCAGAAATGTTTTTCTCTATAGGTATTTCTGTTGCGACACAATTATCAATACCAATTGAGATAGTCTTGAGAATGTTGACATATACCTGATAAATCTCTACAATTATCTCTCTTCATCTGTCTATCTATACTATTATCACTCCAAAAGGGGAACATATAATATGTATCTCCACAGTGTGAAAATATCCAATTAAACGTGTATTATATGAATCTCGAGACATTTATTCACAGATTATTTTTCACAAGAATTGTCCGTCAGAAAATTGCTCAACGCAATGTTGTATCGCATATTGCAAAGACACGGGTAGGCCACTATTAAATATAATTATTTAATAATAGTTTTATTTAACCATCTTTAAAAATTTTTTTTTTTGTTTTCTATCAGTATTTTTTTTAAAGCGCATTGCAATAATAAACGAAAACAACCGTAATTCATTACTTGACCTTCATTTGTCACATATTAGTTCATTTCTAAGTGTTCAGAACATAAGCGCTTACCTTATGGTCTGTTTTGTTTTTCTTCACAATGAACATGCATAAATATTTCTCGATTGTGTTTGCCATTAATTTAGATGAAAGTCTAACGAAATAAATGAGCTTAACGTTTTAACAAAGTTTCCAAACAAAAAAGATTTGGGCCACAAGTGGTTAACTTATTAATGAGTTTTGAAAATTGATTTTATTATTAATAAATGTGCCCTTGTCTACAAAAACAAGCCTATTTATCCAAGTCTGTAAGTAAAACAAAAATACTATCAGGAAAATCATTATCATTTTTTGTTAGTAAATAATATTAAGATTATGACTTGAGATAATTTTTTATAATCTTCTTTATCGTTCATCCTTAGATTCTTGCTTTAGGATTATTGTATTAAAGTCTTTACACGTTTCAAAACAATATACTATACATAACTATGTCTATCACTTACCGTCAGGGAAGAGTGAATTCCGATTTTTACTAGTTGTAGAACAATTATTATCCTCCAGATAAAAATCAATCACTGATCCCGTGGACAATAAAACCTGTTGACAACCCTTTAAATAATTTTAAATGTATCTTATAGAATACATAATGAAATTAATTCATTTAGTATATCGATTGCTATATCTGCAAGCAACCAATTCCATTTGAGTAAATGTTGAAGAGTAACAAAAACTTTGATGAAATCTTCCTGCTTAGAGTTGGCTGGTGGGCATAGGATGATTTCAATTTTATACGTTTTGTATGCGACATAACTTGAAGTCAAAAAAATTGCATAATCGATTCTTCGATCATGGACAGAGTTAGTTTTTTTGCAGATTGAGACGTCAAAATTGAAATCTTTTACGGAGAATATAGTTTAACACTCTACATGTTTAATATGAATTACACATTAATAATTTCAGAAATTCAAATACGTATGCCTGAACTATCAATGGGATGAACTGGCAACCAATTCTTGCGAGAAATCTGTCATATATATACTCCAATTTCCGAACGAGATCCATAATTTATGCCACGTGATTAGATTTATATATCTTTTCGTTTAATTTCACTTCGACAGCTGTTTTGACACCTTCGGCTTTATTATCATGATTATAATATTTCGCAAATATATTATTCCACCCATGTATTTTATACTTTTTCCACGTTCAAAGACGATTTCGATCAATTATTTCAACATCAATTATCTACTCAACTATTAATTCAAATGAGGTGTTTAATCAGCGTATTTTATGTGGATTGTTAATTTTCTGTTGGTGGCGTAATTATTCTCTTTGGGCTAATATTTTGAACGTGTGCAAACATGGTTATCGTTAAGGTTGTATCTGCTTGTATCAAACTATTGTAGTTATTAAATCAAATCAATTACAACCTCCTAGTATAATAAGAGTCTTTGCATTGATTAAAAAAACATATATATACACATAAACATAAACATACATGTTATAATGTCATAACTCAACATTGTTATTAATATTAAACTTAAAAATAAAGTATTATTAAGTTAATTATATTTGTTGATCGTATATCGTTACATTACATTTAAAATGTACGACTATAACGTTTATATTCAAATACTAAAAAATAATAATTATTAAGTAGTGAATTTATCGCCCTGTAGTATATTTCAATACTTAATAAAAAATACAGATTACTAGTTGCGAAATTGAAAAATAAAATACTTTCACTTTATAATATCTCCAATACTAATTATTAGTTATTTTGACTTAAATAACACTGAAACAAGTCTAGCAATTTGTATTATTTTACTTACGCTTTTCATAACTCTACATTATAAATGTCCACATCTATAATATTGTACTATACCATGGCAAATAACGTATCACTTGAGACAAATCTAGAACTGCAACCATGTATAAGACAACATTCATGTGATCGCCATTTTTATAAAACGTTTGTTTTGCTATATAAACGACTTTTCTTTCTGTTTGTTTTAGATTTTTAAAAATTATAAGTGGAAAGGAAAGTTCTCGATTTCTGCTTGTGTAAAAAACGTGGAGAACCTTAGGTGTAAAATGTTAATAAAAATAACCTATTTTAATTTTTTTTCACAACATTTGACATTTCATCTTATTATGGTCAGACGCGAATATTATATTAATACCGAATAACCGTTTTTTTTTTGTTCCGAAGTTGCAAACCCTAATTTAAATCTAATTTATGATTAAATCGTCAGGACTAATTTGGGATTAACAAAATATCTTTTTCACGATGACTTCGTATTGTTCCTAAATATCTATCATAAAAAACTTTCGTGTCTGGTAAATAAGCGGCTACCAAAGTTACCAAGTTTTATGATAGGATACACGATGGTACGGTATAAAGTGACATTAATAAATTCTCGAATAAAAACTTTTTTAGCACACATGTACTGATGTCACTATATATTCGTTAGTTGACTACACGTTAATAAATATATCATGAAGTGACAAGTGAAAAATAACAAACATATTTTTACTATAACACATTATATGTTTATTATAAAATCCGAAATAGTGTGATCTTTGACATTGCATTTCATTTATTAATTTCTCAGTTGGGATATATTTAAAAAAAAAATTAAATATTATTTTAACACTTTAAAACCCTGTTATACAATATACTGTAGGTTACCCCTTTTCATCTTCAATCCTTCTAATATCAAGTAGTATACCTAGTATGATTTAACAGATAATTTTTCATATTTTTTTCAATAAAATTAACGGCCAAATTTATCTAGTTTTATTTCATGATTATTCTCTTCTAAAGTTTATTTTAAATATTAAAATGATTAACTGACAATAAATCTTTGTTACAATTAATCTGCGAAGTTTTCAAATTTCGGAGATATTATATATCTACACCGCTTTAAAAGGGGAGTAGGTTATAATAGCTAAAGCTACACACTGCAGTGTGCCAAATAAGGAAGACACGCATGTGTGTATTTTTCCTTCAAAAAATTGATGTCGTATGGAGAAATTAATTTTCAGACATTAAGACTACTTCGGTAGTGAAATTATTAAAGGTCACGTTAGTTTTGCTGCAAAGCTGTCTCAATTTAGCCGTGTTAAACAGCCAACATGTCGTTGTGGTCGTCCAGAACAGATGCAAATAAATATTCTGGGAATGTGCAAGATTATGTATTAAACGAGAAGAATTAACCAAATCAGTTTTTAAGCCAATCTGAACTTGCTTTGCAGGTCGGATATTCATTTAATATTTTGTTAAAATATATCGTTTTTCTTATAGTGAATTGCTTTGAATAAACCGCATGAAAATACACTTCAATTTTTTCATTTTGGAATTAATGAAAATTTAGGTAATTTTCTGACAAATAATTTTTGTGAAAAATTATCTGTCAAGACGTCTTCATATTGCAGAGATCCATATACTCCTCTTACAGAGTGGATATTTTAGACTGGATAGTTTCATATGCTCCATGTTGGTAGCAAATATGGTATAAAACAAATTCATGCTATTTTTTTTTATAACCGACATTATTGAGATGCCCATTTATTCGATAAAATACACAATACACGAAACGTCTTTTTTCAAAGCATCGATTATATCTAGTTTGTTAGTCTTTTAACGTCACCATTACACGTTTTCTATTCGGTGACACAAGTAATATAAAAAATCGGGATAATCAAAAAAATAGGATAATCGAGGTCCAGATAAAAGAGGATTTACAGTATATATCTTCTTGATAACAGAGCTCCAGAATACGCCTGACAAAAATCAGGTGTAAAGACGACGCGGCTGAATGGTGAGCGCGTTTAGTTAATAAAATCAAGTATTTAAATATATTTAGTGTATAATATCGAGACAGAAATTCGTAAAAAAAAAAAATACTATCTATTAAGAAGCGATATTTATGTTAAGCCTACACATTATTATATTTTGGATGTATCATTAGATCATCGTTTATTTCATTGCAATTCATGTAATTCTTAATTAAAATATTTCTCAGAACAGCTTATCGACACATTGCGATATATATGACCAATACAAGTTTTTTTGCCTTATCATAATGCATATAATTATTTTGTTTTCTTTGATACAGAGAGATAATGATTATCAATAAATCAACACAAAAGAATGAGCTTTGACGTCAGAAAATAACAATAAAAATTCTTACAACGAGTGTCATAAAATTTCAATTCATTAATTTAAATGTAAATTTATTGACTCATTTTGATATAATAATTATTTAATTTGGTCATTGCATTCTGTATAAAATCTTGCAAGATGTATTTCTAATTTAAACAGTAGAAGAAGAAGAAAACGGGAGATACGACTTTTCCATCAACTACGGTGAAGATTGAGAATGGAGATGGAAATTTGAAGATATACGGAATTTATTGATACAGCACTACGATTACGTTATGATTGATTACTTATTTTATAAAAGGTATGCGAGGTCATGCAGTATGTGGAGAATCTCGAGTGAAAATGGGTGGGGCACATACTTCAGAGAAAACACAATCGCTGAACAAATCATTCGGTGGTATCCAAAAGATAATATTGCTTTAGGTATATCTCCGGGTATATGTATTGTACACATGTCATATTATTAGTCTGTATAGTTTATTATGACAATATAACATTTTATATGTTTATTGTACAGTATTAGTCTAGCCCGAAAGGTAAAAAAATGCATTTATCAGCGTAATATATTATTTTTAAAATGAAATCAATATATTTTCCGTTTGGCGTCATCTATCTTTAATTGTATAAAGTTTTTATCTTCGTGAAGACTCCGCGGAAAATTGTGGCGCTGTTTTATAAAATGTGCATATACTATTTTAAAATAATAATTTTATATTGATATATTGAATGATGAAATATTCACAGTTTTTGTATTGTGTATATTTGTATACATTAGTATCTGCTTCATTAGAATGATATAATTATTATAGTATTAACGTCCCTTATATATACGAGTACATCTACAACTAGCGATATTGGAGCTGGAGTGAAAAAATTTAACTTTCCTCTCCACCATCCGCCATGTCTCCACACCCATTATTTGAGCCTATACCGTGGCATAACGAACGTGAGGCGCTCTTCATAAGTGCCAGAAGTGTCCCAGGGGCAGCTTGCCAAAACCTTGGTTGGCGTGCACTAGAGTGTACGTGATTCCTATTCTAACTAATTATACCCTGTTAATATCTAGCCTTATCGAGAAGAGACCTTCTCGTTCGCCGTAAGATTTTTCAATTTTTTTAAAACCTAGAAACTTATCCTTCGTAGAAACCAAGTCGCAATGGCCGACCGGTCCGATAAATGGTCGACTGGACTTAGGAAGCCCTTCCCTTTCAACTGAAATATGGGGACACTCCCAGAGGATAATCTAATAAATTTAACTGCTTTATTTCTACAAAACATTAGAATATTGAAACAGTATTTTTTTTGTTTAATTTAATATTTAAAATATATTTTCAGACACCGCCAATAACAACGCTTTACTTGACTAGGTCACGTGTTATCCATACACCTAGTTGAGTTACGTGATCAATTCGTTCTGAAGGTTTTCATGTATGACGAAAATCACGCAATACCGAGTAACGCGTCTGTTTTTTAAATATCGAATTTTTATTGGGAAATCTTAGATATTTAACAAAGAAACAATTTCGCGCAAAACTGTAACTTCATTCACAAAATTATAACTTCTGGATTCTTTAAGCTCGTGTAATGAATTTTATTTCATATATGGCTCACCTACAATTCCTTATGAATTCGCGTAGATCGGGGACGCGTAAGTGGAGGACTACCTGTGCGTGACTATCCGTTCTGTATTTAGGTAGTCTGACCCGTTGTCTCCAAGCATAGTTTCAAGACGCGAACATATCCTGTTCTGGGGGAGGAAAATCGTACGTTAAACATAGTTAGATGAGCAACAAAAAATGAAAACAAAAAAATGGTTGCATTGTGTCTACAACAATAAATTTTCAAAATTGTCTGTCTCTCCTTCAAGCCAACTTAAACGTGGTATCACAGAGGGTCCTAAAATAATCTAACTAGGGTTCTAGGATGTGGCAAGATATTTTCATGTCCCAAGAAGATGTAAAATTTTGACCAGTGCCAGGAATTGTAAGTGTCCACATATTTCGGTATAAAGCGCATTTTGAAAAACGCTTATTCGTGAAGTTTATTTTTTATACATTCGACGTGTATATATAATGTATTTTTATATGATACACTATAGGTTAAATTAGGTTAGGTTAGATTAGGTTAGAATTCAGAAAACTAATTTAAATCGATATAGTTTTTGAGCGTTTCGGAGAAGTTAGAATTAGAAATTATAGTATTAATTTTATTGTATCCCTGTAAAAATGTAATATGTATTGCGAAATTATATCTAAATATGTTAACAAGTCTATCCCCTGTTATAAAGTAGCCTATCTAGGGCGTTTAATCAACAGTTTATTTATTGTTTCTAGGAATAGTCTTATTAATAGCATTATCTATCGATCTTATCATTTTTATCTATGCTAGTGTAATAATTGCGGATATAATATAGATCAGTGTCATTCAAGATTAGTTTAGTAGTAAAAAATAGTTTTTAATCAAGTGGCTACCAATTTGTTTTTCTACAAAAAAAGTCAGTTCAGTCCTCCAAATCAATAATTGATAAGCTATTTCATAAATAATTGTTCGAGTAACACAGTTTATTTAATTTTAAAATGCAAAAAATAATTCCAAATATGTTAACCAACTGGGTTGCAAGCAGTTCTCACAAAATGACAAAATAAGATTTCACGTAATATAGATTCATTTGGTCCATATTTGAAATGGACATAATTAAATAATAACACTTACGAAAATATATCTCTATCGAGATCATATAACGCACGGCATTGGGCCGCTTCAAACTTTTCAAACACTACGTGTGTCCCGATTACATTAATAATAATTCTTTTAAGCGTATCCATTTTCACCATTTACGCTTCGAAGATGAATCCACCAATGCAAAAACTTAGCTTATCATCTGCTGTGAAAATTATTTAGCTTAGCAACTGGGGAGATTGTTATTAATAATGTAATAAAATTGCTTAATTTGAAAGTGCTAGAAAATAAATGCCAATTGGAAATCAGAGAAATAAAATCAGATATGTTGAGTTTTTGCCGTTTATGTTATCTGTATATACGCCAATAACAATTGCCATAAATATCGATAAAACCAAAAAGGCGGAATCAGATTAAAAAATCAAAAGCAGTCTCGCTTAAGGCAATTTGGATAATGTTAACGATAGATAGAAATATTTTATATTCGGTTAAAATGAACTTTGAATCATTCAAGGTAACATACCAATTACTTGCCTACTATGTAATATATAGTGATATGAAAAATAACAACGTAAAAGTATTTGGAGCGGTTTCCGAACCGGTAAATTTAAAAATTTTCATTTTTTTTATTATTGTCAGATAGAACAATTACTATGCAATAAAACTTAGTTGCACCCTGATTTTAAATACAAATCCATATTTTGTAATTGATGTATTACAGTCAGTTTCTTAAATACTAAATATTGATATATCCATTTAATACTTATGGTTTTCTATATTCGGCTTATCTTTTTTTGATCAAACGTGCCGATACCAAATTCCATCACTTTTTAGAGGTTTTTCTGTCGTTTTAAAAATATTTTTCTTTTATATTT